>JBBPUI010001241.1:0-11186 GCA_038094615.1 Heimioporus aff. retisporus | reverse complement strand
AGCACCATAATGAGATATCCGCGCAGGAGATGAGCTTGGGATCGTGGAGTGAGATACGCGGTCAGCGATGGAAGGAAAAGGCTCGAGGTGACCATGTGCATCCTACCCGGTAAGCAGATCAGCACTTTGTTTTCTATTCTCGCCATGGAGAGGGAGGAAGTTACTTACAAAAAGAATTCGGCTCGGAAGCCGTCAGGTGTCATTCCTCCCGCCCCGTACAACAATGAACTCAACCAGATGACTTCCTCCACTTTGCGCTCGATTTCACCCGGTCGATTAATCTCAACAGACCATTTCTCAGCGTGTTCCTGAAGTATGGGCGTGAACTTGGCAACCGTTTCTGCAAAACGCTGGTCGAAGTCTGCGACCGGTATGCGATTGATTCTCTTGTCTTCTAGTATAGATGCCACAACGTCGAATGCGTGCACGTCTCCCCCCTGGGGTACGTTCGGATCAAGTTCTACAGCTGAGGGATCCAAGGCCAAAGACGACAGGCGGCTTATAGCGATGTCGACTGCATCCGACGGGGCAGACGTAAAAAAGTGACGAGGGATAATCCCCGCGGTGCGCAACTTGTGGATTGCAGTCAGGGCAAGACCTGGAATGCTTCTACGTCGCTCGCACGCCCGTCTCATATGACACACAGCATACCTTCGACGAGCATCCCTTTCAAACCGAACTCGGCCCCATATCCAATATGGATGAGGGGATGGAAGAGGCCGGCGTACAGGCGAGCCAACATGCCTGGTTGCGTCGTTTCATCTCTTTCTTCCTGGAAGTTGTGCTTCTCCGAAAAGAGAAACTCTTCGAGGGTCTTCGTTGCGCCGTTCTTGGAGATTTGTTCGGAAAAGAAGGTCACGTAGGCCTGGTAGAAACTTTGCGCGAAGGATGGTGGGAATAGCCCGTGTAGTCGATGCGATCACTCACTTTTCGTCCCCCAGGTGATCAACGAAATTTGCCTCCGTGATAGGCTCAGGAGATTCAAACGCGGGCCGCTGAATGAGGCCATCGCGTTGGTAATAATCTCTTATGACCGTCGCTGACCCGCCCAAAGCATAGATCGCAAGTGCACGATGTGTGATATGACTAATTAACGGAGTTTGACGTGGGCGTGTGAGCCACTGACACTGCGCCCAACAGAGCACGAAGATGGTGTACATACTTGTGGAACTGCAATTTGTTGAAGAAGATGTGATGATGTCGGTGATTATCTTTGAGGACTTCTTGGAGGGCGGCGAGCGATTCGAGGTTCGCTCCGGGTAACCTTTGCGGGGAGAGTTGAGAAGGAGGATGAGATGGTGCGGAGAAGAGTTCATCGAGTCGGCGCGCTAGATCAAAGTTAGAAGACATGGTCGATGCCGGTAATGAATGTTGGAGGTTCGCTCTGAATCCAAATTTATGGCTCAAGTGCGAACGAGCTAGGCTTGATATCATTCAAGAGTCAGTCTTAGCAAGTTGGACTCGTTTATAGGATGCTCACTAATCATGATGGGCTAAATAGGTAAGCCAAGCCTGGATCAGTAATCAGGGGCACGAGAACTGGTCGAATCAGCCAATAACGACGATCGTGGAGCTGCTAAATGGGTTGGCCGTGGAGGAATTGTGCTGTAAGGCGCTACGCAGTTGGATACTTGATGACATTGTGCAACGTGCATTCCCAGAAGAGGTACTAGGCACCAATGTGTACGTACAGAATGCGCTGATCAAGCGGTAGCTCCTTCGACACCGTCCTCATCGTGTTGTGCAACGCCCATGCTGCACGGGCATGGTCCAGCCGACCAGACCCATCCACCATATATTCATAAAACTTGGACGTAATCTCGTTCGTATGTGCATCATCCACAGCCCACATCGTCCCGATGACGGACCGAAACCCAGCAAACTGCATTGCCGCAGCGAGATGGATGACTTCGTCGGGGTTCTTGTCATCCCCAACGGTCGTATGACACGCGGAGAGATATGCAAATTGGGCATCGTGCAAGTGGTACCACATGATGTTCCCGATCTTCAGCAGCCCATCACCCAATGCAAACCCAGACTCGAATGGGTCCTTGCGATTCGGGATCCCATGACAGGCAAGGTGAACAAAGTGACTCTTGCCAAGTTTTTCAGAAACGTTGGCAATGTCGGCAGCCTGGTCCTGAACACAAGTCAGGGATGCGGCAGGTTCGATGCGCTGGGATACACTCGATAATTCAGTATTGACTGAACTGAGTTTTTTCTGTCCTTGCGCGTTTGCCTGCCCTACGAGCAGACAGCGAGGCCGTCCTATTGGCTCGTTCATTCGTCTCTGTTGACGAGCACGGATGAGGGCCGCTAGGGTCGGCGTGTAGGAAGAAATATATAGACCAGAGAGGTTTGGTTGGCCCTTTCTATACGCGCCAGCGGCATGCAAAGGAAGAAGAGAGAATTCGGCAGTAGGGCACCACCAGATCCGTGATCGATGCGGGCACACCTTTTCTAACGATTTCACAATCGGAGAAACAATAAGATCCCAGAGTTCTCGCAGAAATCCCATAAGATCCCTCGACGCATCGTCGAATCTTGCGCGTGCCAGCAGTACACGTAGCTCCGACAATAGTTCATGAACGCGAGATCGGGTGACGGGTAACGCAACGTGAATAGGGTCTTTGTCGGACAGAACTATTACTGCATCACAGCTGTATCGACTGGCATTTACGATGATGACCGGACCACCAGCAGCTGCCATCTGCAGGTCCGAGAAAAGTGGTGGTAGGAGGAAACGAGCAAGGCCAGGAAGCCTCCGAATACCAGCAACAATTTCCTGCAGTTGAACCTGAAGGTGATGAGCCTCCTCATGCTGAGATTGAGCGTTGGGAGTAGAACCGAGCGCTGTGCTCAGCAAGGACGCCAAGCGGGTGAATCTGTCTGCCAGTTCCTTGCCTGTAGTACCGGATGTGATCACATCATCAAGGTCAGAGCGAAGGCGAAGCAATTGGTTCTAGAATACACCGCGTCCTTGTTCAAGAAGCTCGACTGCATCGGTGGGGTTTCCATATCGAATGCAGGCTGAGAATGCATCAGCTGGTTCTGATGTCATGAGGTGTTTGAGTAGCGCAAGATGCTGAGGTAGAGTGGGTAGAGAAGAAAAGTGCTGGATGCAGAGGCGTAAAAACGTTCGATAGGCTAAAACTGTGGTGTCATGCTTGTGCGTTTCAGCAGTTTGGATCCATTCTTTGACCCACTTAAGATCTTGGAAAGACACCGTCTGCGAAATTTCGGAGAGTTGACCATAGAGACTGAAACAATCTTGCAGACCACTCGGGTCCTGGGTGTCTCCACGTTCGCACCGAACACGCAGACGGTGGGCGAGATATCCAAGAGACGTAGATCGATAAGGATCCCCCTTTTGGCGGAGAGTTAATGCCTCTTGTTCGAGAACAATTGCCTCGTCAAGGTCAGCTACTGCCCCGAGTTCGATGAAACGAAAATAGATATAGTAGGCCGCGTTGCTAAGCGCTTTGGCGCGATCAGGACCCTTTAGCGAGGCAAGTTCTAGTGCAGCGCGCGCGAGCGAAAGGGCCTCCTCAAGGTCAGACATGGCGCCTAGCTCCACATAGCGGCAGTGAAGGTAGCACGCTATGTTGCTCAGTATATGGGACCGATAAATGTGACCCTCAGAGATCAGTTCCAATGAATTGCGTACAAAGGCGATAGCTTCTTCGAGGTCCGATAGCATTTTGAGTTCGGTAAAACGGTTATACAAGTACATTGCGAGGTCATTTAGCACGACCGTGCGAGACGTATGCCCTGGTGGGAGGAGTTCGAGTGCGTTACGCCCAAGTGCAAGCGCATTGTCGAGGTCGGGTAATGTTTTGAACTGCATGAAACGGGCGTGGAAGCAGCTCGCCATCTCTCTTAGTAAACCGCGCCGGGATGGATGCCGCTGTGGGAGAAGATCTAACGCGCTACGCTGGAGGGAAAGCGCCTCTTCGAGGTCGACTAACGTCCCCAACCGTCCAAAACGGGCGTAAAAGCAATCCGCAATGCTGCGGAGCGTATCTGGCCGGTCATGGTGGCCCTGTGGCCGCGATGCCAGAGCATCGTGGTGGAGGGCGAGGGCCTCATCTAAATCGGACATAGCACCGAGTAGGCGGAAACGGTCAAGGAGAGCACTCGCAGCACCAGAAAGAAAAATGGGCCGATTAGGGTCTCCAGGAGAGCAGTCTTCTAACGCACTCCGCTGGAAAGTAAGTGCTTCATCGAGATCGGAACGGGTTCCGCCCTGCTTGAAACGAGAACGGAGGTAGGTGGAAATATGCTGCAGCGAAACAGAGCGATAAGGGTGTCCCGGTGGGCGAAGCTTTAATGCCTCACGTTCGAGGGCAAGAGCCTCGTCGATGTAGGACAGTGTGCCGAGTTGTTCAAAGCGGACGTAGTTAAACCATGCGAAGTTACCCAGTGAATATCCTCGGTATGGGTGGCCCTTGATGCGAAGTTCCAACGCGCTTTGCTCGAGGGCGAACGCCTCGTCGAAGTCGGATATCATTCCGAACTCCTTGAAACGGGTGTTGAGGTAGCCCGCCATATTGGATAGCGCAAAGTCCCGATTTGGATGCCCCTCAGGCTGAAGTTTCAACGCATCGCGTTGTAACGCTAGCGCTTCCTCAAGGTCCGATAGCGACCCGAGGTGATTGAAACGAGTATGAAGACAAATCGCGACCTCTCCCAGAGAAGTTTCCCGATGAGGATGCCCTTCGGGGCGAAGCGACAAAGCCTCTCTATAAAGAGCGAGTGCCTCGTTCAGGTCCGCCATTTCTCCTCTCTCGCAGAACCGATCGTAGAGCAAATATGCCAGGTTGTGTAGAACTTCTGCTCGTTCTTTCGGTTGTAGGTCTAACGCATCGCGGCAACGGACGATTTTTTCATCCAGCGCATTGACGGTCATCGAGAAAGCGAGCAAACGACAGAAATTTCTACAATTCGGATTTCAGTAAATTTCGGAAATCGACCTTGATAGTTCTACCTTGGCTTTTTCCTTGCAGATAAAATGCACGCGAGAGCTAACGGTGAAACGTGCAAATAACACGAGGCTAACCACTAGTAACCGTGGTGGCTGTTCAAGTTCGTTCCGAGCCTTTAGTGCCAATGAACTTGACACTTCATGTTCTGGGATGGCCGAAGTTGCGAGGTTGACCCGGATCCATGGGCCAAAATCTGAATTGCATGCTGAAAGTTCAACCGCAACGACTGTCTTGCAGATCTTGCCTGAGAGACGCCTGGAGCAACTTGCAGCGTCTACTTGAACTTAGTCACCGGCTTCGGCCGAGTCGGATGTGACATCATGATGGCCGCCCTGGTTCAAACGTTCACTGACCTGTCGAACGAGCACTTTCTGAAACCCATCGATCAATGTACATACAACACCCTTCAAATCCGATGGGGTAATTCTGAGCACCCGTTCAAAAAAAATATGTACAGTCTACCTTACGCCATACATGCATGGAATCAAAACTGCGACGCAAGTGACCCACGGTCGTTTTCTGCCTCAAGGTAGCGCGAGCCAAGCAGCAAGCATCTTGGGATAGTTGGGCGTTCCAAGACCCGTCACGGGGTCCCATCCGATCGTCGCATTGAACCCGTTCGTTCCGCATCCCGGGTTATCTCCCATCGTGATATCGTTGAACACGCCAGCAAACGCAGAGGAATAAATCTATTGCGGAGGCGGGGAAAAAAAAGCCGCCATCAAGGTCAAGATGGGTTTCTTTTTCCAAGGCACATTATAACGTACAGTCGGGTTGATGAATCCGATCGTTGATTTGCCGACTGCGAGACGCGCGTCGTTGATCATCGTCAGGATCGCAGCGCTTACGGGAGACGAGCACGAAGTCCCGTAAACGAGTTCGAATTGACCGTCAATCTAAGTCCACGTGAGACGTGGGACCCTTCGTTCGTCGACAGATGGGAAGACCTACGGCGACAACATAGTTGGCTCCATTCGCAGCAATGTCAGGGAAAGCACGAGACTGTTTTGCACCCGTTAGCATCCGACTACTAATGTTGCAAGGGACAAGAAACCTACCCCAGAGGTGTTCCAGGTGCCCGGCGGGTAGTCGGGGTAGTAATTTGTCAGGTAATATTCGACGGCAGACTTTTGGTACTCGGGCATAGCGAAGTAGTTGCTGAATCCACCACCAGAGTAAATGACCTCCTCGCAAGCCGTCTCAGGGTCGTAGACCGTGGAGCCGTATGGGACCATGGTCGCGCCGACCGACGTGATGTAGGGGCACGTTCCGGGGAACGTTGGGCTAAACATCGTTCCATCGGCAGTTTGAGTTCCTGACCATCATTGCAGAGTCCAATTGAGAATGACATTCGGGCAAAGCGAAAGCACGGTCTGAACTTACCATTGGGGTTCAGGCAAAGGCCATTGCCGGCAACACCATTGTCACCAGAGCTATACAGGATAGTGGTCCCCATAAGTCCAAGCTTCGCATACTCGGTGCACTGGCGTGTGGCATAGAAGCGTGAGAGATCAGCCTCGCTGTATCCGTATGAAGTCGAGATGATGTTAGTGAGAGGAGCAGTCCCGCAAGCCAAAGGACCTTGAGGGGAGGTAGGTAAGGCCGTTGGGGGCGTTATTTTCCAATGTGTTCTCACCTTCGTATCCACCACCGTACGGATCGGGGTAAATTGCATCTTGGTTCGGGTCATCACCACCCTCAAAGTAGCAGTACGAGGCATCGAGAGCATCGAGGAAGTTGTTGAACGAGGCACCTAGAAAGACGGCGTCGGTTCGGAGATACAAATATAACCCCTTGGTGACCAACCTTCGATCATATCACCCGCTTGGTACAGAGTCACTAATTGGGACGGCCCCACAAGACCCATGCCGTATTGTAAGTCAAGGTCAGATTCACCGTTATAATCAAAGCCTTGATACTCTGTCTGTGCATAGCCTAACGGAAATATAAGAAGAGTATTCAGGTTTATTCGATGCGCCTCCTTACCGCCATCGATTGAAATCATAAATGGCGACCTTCCGTAGAGTTCTGGAGAGAAGTTTCCGAAGAACATGTCCAAGTCGGGCTGAAGATAAGCCTGTGGGGTATACTCAACTACGGGGAACGCCGTTGTCAGCACATGTTAACGGAGGACCAAGTATATGTCAGCTTACCGATTCCGAAACTGTTCAGTCCGGTTGCAATAGGGGGCGTGGAGTCGAGTCCATAAAGAGCGCGCAAGCAGTCGAGCGTAATGTACTCATCGCAAGTCGAAAGGTCTGTGGGAATCGCGGCTTGCATTACCCCGGCCGTTTTTGGCCCAACTCCTGCACCCGGTTGACCGATAGAACGAGCAGGCTCGGTCGTATCACGGCGACTAAGTTTAGCATCAAAGTTGACGCTCGGAGTCACAAAGTCCACGTGAGGGATAATATGCTCGGGGAGATGATATGCGTCACACGCTATATATGCGGTCATCAGCCCATCGTGTCCAAGTGCGATCACCTAATATAAACGACGAACCAATGTGTTCCTTCCCCGAGGTATGGCCGTATAGATTGTACTCCGTCAGGAGGAGACGCTCTGCCTCCTCGACGGTGCTGGTCACTTCGATCCAGCCTTTGCTAGCCGTCAAGCGGATGCGGTCGTTCTCATACCCGCTTTCCAAAAGCCACGATCGAACGGTTTCAATCGTCTCGTCGCTTGGTGCGAATGTCTCGATGACATCACTGGCGGACCAGTGTTTTCCATATTTGTCAGACTCGGGGTGCGACACCTCCATGAGGTACTTGTCAATGTCGTCTATGTTCTTCTGTGCGAGGGCGAAGCGCAGAGGGATACGTGTCCCGTGGTCATATCTACGCTTCAACGTCCAACCTGCTGGGAGATGGTTGCGTTTCTCATGGAGAACGTAAGGCGAAAGCGCTGGTTCCGCGGAAACAAGGAGACCCAGGCTGAGAATGACGAATGAAAGGAGGGATTTCATGGCGGAAAAACACCAGGTATTCAGCGTCACGGTGTAATCCGGGATGGAATTTATGGGAGGGAGAATGGAGCGGAAGTGCGGAGCTGTCGATACAGGGAGAAGTTTTCCGGGCACCATATGGTCATTGTATGCATATTTAGGTCGTGTGCTTTGACGAAGAGTATTGCTTCCTGATCAATGCTGAGAGCAAAGAAAATTAGTGATAATGGGGAGGAGTGGTGTCCAAAGCAGGATAATCTTCCACCTGGAGGTCATTGAAGAAAGGTTGGGTCAAACCCATCATCTGCGAGAACGTTGATCAGGCAGGCCAGGCTCTAGAGTATTTGCCCTTGACATACCCCCCATGTATTTCCGTGAGAGATACAAACGGTTATCTGCGCTTGGTGTTCTCATGCACGGGTAGTCGTGCCGAAAGAGATGTCATGGCCTGAGAAGAGTTGAATGTCGAGAAGTTCAACGCAGGAAATGGCGCGCGAAATGACCACTAATTGTATATTGGTTGCAACTCACCATACACACGCTCGCATCCCGCTGAGTATTGCTGCAGATAAGTTCAATCGTACATCAGACGCATTCCGTGTCTGAGCCCGTCGTGTAGAACCTAATTCTATGACGACGTCAGGACATGTCAACAGTCAGATGAGTTACAATGTTCAACTTCACCTGCTTGGCCCGAATATCAGGCTTCGGCGAATTCTTCCTTCAAGGTCACCCAGCCTCCAGCGAGTGAGCCTGGAATGATCGAACCTGCTACCTGCAGGTCTTGAATGCGAGGATGTGATTGTTGCATAGTTTGTCGCTTCGCAAGTATTAGAACGGATTTCTAGAAGTTCAAGATACTGTCCAACGAAGATGTAGTTTTGAACTCGTGGATGCGACTCGGATCGGCGAGTGTGCATGCGGCATAAGTAGTACAAGTTCTTCCAGTTCAAGTCCGAAACTCAGTCTACCCGTAATCCAACGTCAACTCCAGCACCCCCAAGAGGCCTCGAGTCGTGCCATGCAGCTCATCAGCTGCCAAGACTCGGACAATCGATATATCAAGTATGCATTCCATTAAATTCCTGGCACGAGAATAGTTAAGGAGTGATGCGAGTTTTCAACTGACGGAGGTTTCACGCAGGTTTTAAAGGTCCAGGTACTCATGGCGGCAGGACAGTGGCAGCCTGTCAGTAACAGTCATCTTGCATCTAGTTTGGTGACAACCGCATCATGCGTGGATTTCATCAAGTTTCAAGCATCATTCGCAGTGTCAATCATGTTGTACCGACGTGCTCCGTGGACTTCAGTGGTGAGACGATCTTAAATGTGGGTCCTGGATATGTTTTATTTCACTGGAGCCCTTTGTAATAGATTGGTGACACGCACCCCTTCAGAATGCGCTTCACGCCCTTTATACACTGGCTCACTGATTCTCCCTAGTCCTGTGTGACGAATTCCACGTTGTTGGTCTTACCTTCGGGGGACTTTCCCCAGAATCCTTGAGCTGGCTTGGGGTCGTGAGCAAGGGTATACCCACTACCACTGGTGCGTGTTTATTCAATATGCGCTTGCGACACCTTTTATGCTGGATCTCCGACCCGCCATCTTCCTTTGGACCAGGCTCGTTCTCCTGGAAAATACCCATGTCACGATTGACTTTGAAGAATCACAAGTCGGGTTCGCCCGCTTTTCTGGTGATTCTGCGACGCAGAGGGGTGGGGGTACATCTCTTGAACCAGATAGTTTTATTTGGAACAGATCTGGCCAGGAAGTGCTCTTCGACACGGTCACATTCTGTAAATTGCATTATACACTCGTGTCCTAAGGCCGGGTGAATGCCAAAATCTTCCTTACTGTTTACCCCGGAAACTACGTTCATTTGACATGGTATCGACATGCACCCATGTTAGTTGTGGTACGATTCAGAGCACATTCAAATATTCATAAAAGGTCAACAAAAAGGCATAGTTTACATCACGTCCTCCTCATCCTCTTCCAAAATTCCTGCATATGCCGCACTCCTACCTCCGTCCTTGTTGCCTCGCATCGGCATCGGATCCTCCAACAACACTCTCATCGCCTCCGATCGACCCGTTTCCTCTGCCCTGAGTGCCACGCTCGCACGGGCGATCAGCGGCCGCACCGCAGACGCGACCTCGACCGGCGGCACTCCCAGCGCCTCCGCGAGCCTGTTCAACGAGCCTTCCACGCCGTCGCTCTCGGACGGCCGATCTGCCCCCGTCCGCGACGTGAACCCGAAGCCCCATCCCCGTGCCCTCTCCACCACCCGACCGTCGTCGTGCCCCACGATGACCCCCCACCACCCCACCTCTTCCTTGACGCGCTCCAGCAGCACCGCCATCCTGTACACGTACCACACGACCATCACCAGCATCACCAGCAGGAGGGCGTAGACGAATTTGACAAACGGGCTGCGTGCGCCGGGGGGCGGGGGTGTCTTTTGCTCGCGTTCGAGCGGCCCTTTCTGATCCTGTTTCGCGGCGGGCTTTGAGCTGGAGTTGGACTGGGACGATGTGGAGGCGCGTTTGGGAGACGTGGTGTCGACACGCGAGCGGGTGCTGATGCTGGGACCGGTGTGGTGCAGGTGATGGTGTTGATCTGCCGGTGCGTGCGACGTCGGGGGCGAATGTTTGGATTGGTTCGTGCGTTTCCTTGGAGGCATCGCTGGACTATCGCAGAGAGCGCTCAGGGGAAAACGATTAGCGACCCCATGTGTGACGTCAGCTCATGTGATGCTTGGGTCATCTGGATGACGTAATACACAACCAGTCTATCTAGCAGTTGGTTATACAAGTCTTCTAATCCTTCTTCAACAACGACCGCCCGGTCATCTCTACAGAAAAAAAGTATCAGTCAAGCCCTGCGCGAACACCGCACGCACTCACCCTCTGGCTGTGGCAACCCCATGATCGCCAGCACCGTCGGCGCCACGTCCGCCAACGCACCCGCCTCCTCGGGCCCTTTGGCCCCCTCTTCGTCTTGCACGAACGTAAGGTCCTTGCCCGTCATGATGAACGGCACCTTGTTCGTCGTGTGCGCCGTATGCGGCGCCTTCGTCTCAGGGTTGATCATCTGCTCCGCATTCCCGTGGTCTGCCGTGATGAGCAAGACGTATCCCGCCTTTTCACACGCGTCGTAGATCGTCCCGACCGCCTTGTCCGTCGCCGTGATGGCCTCGACCGCGGCCTCGTACACGCCCGTGTGGCCCACCATGTCTGGTGGCGCAAAGTTGC
>JBBPUI010001240.1:0-11189 GCA_038094615.1 Heimioporus aff. retisporus | reverse complement strand
GTGAATGGGGGCGACTGCTGGCGTACGGTGACGTACGCCTTTCTCTTCGACGTGGGGACGGATCCGGCGACGAATCCGTCGAACTCGAGCTGGCCGGTTCACGTAAGGGTGCCAGGTAGATTTCACCGCTTGATAGCGCGGACGAGGATTCGTGTATGGTGGTCAGGTTGGGGACGACGGGCTCAGTGCGGCTCCGCGAGAGTGGAGCGGTGGAACCTGAGGTCCAGGTCCGGGAGGACGTGCTCGCGTTCAACGAGTTGTTCATATCTTCCGTGAAATTGCCATAAACGTCTCGGGTGGACGAAGATGAATTGGGCAACGAGGCCTGCCTCTTCAAAGACTCGGGCACAGGCGGACCGCGTGTGGGCGTGGAAGAATGGGCAGCAGAGGACGGCGAGCGAGAGTGGTAACTAGAGACAGACTCATCTGTACTGCGACGGGCGTGTTGATAGTGCGTCGGCGTGCGAATGATACTAGACGAAAATGTTGGTTGGAGGTCTCCCCGGGAGGTGTACGACTCGGGTTCTTGCGTGAGCGCGAACACAGCCTGCTGTGCCGAGGCAGAACGGCTAGTGGGATTGACGGGCGTCGGCGCTGGATACGGTGGTACCTCGATTGCAGGAGGCGGCTGGGAGCGAGATCTAGGCCATGAGTCAAATTGGCCGGGGGGACGCTGACTCGAGGTAGATGGACCGGCAAAGCCACCTCCGCTCTGACTGGATCTGATATCGGAGGGATCGGATGCGTGTCTTGTTGGTCCGGTGGGAGAGCTGTCTTGCGCACTGTAATGGTAAGTGGCTCGCGCAGAAGACCTCTTATCGGGCGTCTGGCTGTGCACCTGAGCATTCAAATTGTCCAGCGACGAGCTTCGACTGTTCTGACCATGATCCCGGACGGATGTGGATGCACCGTGAGGACTGGTATCTAATGATCCTGTTCTACGTGGATTGAAATCTCGGGTAGGCGTCGCACGATCTCCGGTTTCCAGCAAGCTCGGGGGACTCCAAATCCAAGGGGTGTGTGGTTCTTCTTCTTTGTATTCTGAAGGTTCTTTCCTGTAAAGGAGACAACAAAGGCGACACAAAGCGGATCAGCGTGCAGTCTAGCTTGATTTGGGCGCTGGCGCAGGGCCCGAGCTAGCAACCGTGACGCACCTCTTCACCATCCCCTCGAGACCCAGACCATTGTCTGACAGCTTCGTGTTCCAATAACTGGGCGAGGGCGGCTTCGGGATGCGCTTGTAGGGATTGAAATTGGGGGGATACCAGCCCACACCGGGGGCCCACGGCTGCTGCGGGTTCTGGATGTTCGCTTGGGGATTGTATTGCCAATACCCGGCGTCCCAGCGCGGATGAGCGCCAGCGGGCATCGGGGGAGGGCCAGGGTAGCCTGGGGGAAAGGCAACGTTGCTACCCGGGGGCCAACTGCCTATCCAGCCCTGGGGTGGAGGTGCCTGCTGTGGTGGCTGCATGAGCTGCGGGTTCGGATGCCAACCCTGGACGACCTGCGAAGCCATCGAAACTGGGGTTGTACGACACGCTGTGCGCAGCGTGAATGAGCACCGATCGGAGGCGTGATGGAGAGCGAGGCGACTCACAATAGACCTGTATAACAATGGGTGGAGATAGCGTGCAATATTGTCCAAGGGAACACACGGGTGGTAGTGACGGCGCTCGCTCGGGGCTGCAAAGGTGCGGCCACTGTGGACGAATAAATACTTGCCTCGAGGTCACCTAAAGTACCCGTCAGCCGGAGGACGGAGCAGCAAGCACTGCGTCTTGCACGCTCTGGCGGCACAGCCAAGCGAAAATGACTATGAACGGAATGTGCACGAACCCCCGCACACCCCGTTCCATCCCGGCCGGCTGCTTCCTGCCATCCCATCCAAGTGGCACGGCGGTCCGGTGGATCAGATCAGCTTCGAATCCTTTCTGGAAACATCAAACGACCTGCTCAAAGCGCGAAACAAGACGATGATGTGCGCAGGGAACCGTGCATGCAGTGACCTGGGGTCCTACACGGACGCGCTTACAAGACAACTCATTTCAAAGTCAAAATATCTTACTAACGACTTCATTCGTTACAAAGAATGTCCGTATGTGTGCAAAGTCCATGAGAAACGTCCAGTTGTTGGCGTGCAGTCCAAAAGAGTCCTCGCTCACGCACAAGCGCCCAGATCCTGCCATGTTCCTGAATCATCCCCGGGAGAATTGGACGTGGTCCACTGCACCGCTGACCAAAGATGGCCGTTTTGGGTCACCTGATTTCCGGTATTGTAGGCGACGGTGCTCTGCCACGCAGGAATTCCGTTGCAGTTGGCCTGGTTGTTGATCGGCTGGGAGCAGACGCCATCAGCAGTCCATTGGTCAGGGTGCGCGGGTGGCGAATTGTTGTAAGTCCATTGCTTGGCGGTATACAACTGGTTGTTGAAGATCGCCCGATTACCTGCAGTATACTATTAAAGAATGGGCGTCAATAAGACCTAGCATGTGGGAAAGCGAGATCACCCACCGCGAACGCCGCCTGCCACTGCTGCACGCCGTTGCAGTTGGCAGAGCCATCGCTAGGGGCCGGCGAAGGGGTAGTAGTCCCAGAGCTCGTCGGGGAGGTCGTCTGGATCGTAGTTGGATAGGACACGGTCGGTGTCACGCAGGGTGATGTCGAATTGGTCATCGTAGGTACAACAGCAGATGTCGAATTGGTCACCGGGGGTACAACAACAGTGCCCGAACTGACCGGGAAAGTAGAACTAGGGGGCACAGATGGCGTGCCCGACGGCGGCGCCGTGCTGTTAGCGACGGCCTGGTGCATGGACACGGTCAGAACGAGGATATCGCGAACTCAAGCGCGGCGACCTACAGAGTGCCCATCACGGTGAACAATAGCACCGTTCACGGCGACGAGCGACGATATCACAAAGGTAATCAGAGTGGACGGAACCATGTTGGTCAACGGGAAATAGATGGGTGGACGGGTGTCGATGGAATGATGGGGGCGAACCGCTCTTCCACCCTCTCTCTTCTTATACAAGTTCGACTGAATAAGGTCTTCCGCAACCAGGCGGAACGTCTCATTCAATCATTGCAATAACTCCAACTGCGGTGCTGCACTATTCAAAAAGATAGCCCCTGTCTCGAATATCATCATAAAGGGTACTCATCGCAAGTCAAGTTCCGCGGAAAGGCGGCTGTTGTCAAAAACCGATACACTAATTCCGGGGAGGCCCTGGTTCTATATAAATTTCCAAGGGTAGTTTCCTACTGTCTTACCTTATGGAAAGGTGGGGCTGTGGATTCAAGACACATCGGATCCAACATTTCGATCACGCGACAAAAAATTTGAGTGGCTGTGTCAATTTCCCGAGGCTCCTATATTGAAATGACCCGCTCCCCTAAGGACCGCACCCAGCTCAAGGTCGGTGTCCCTTCAAGCCCTTGGCGCACCCTGGGGTATCTACCTCAGCCAAAAAAAGTGATATTCCAAGAAGTAAATCTAAGAGGTCGTACACAAAATATATCCATGCAAGATATCAAGACATCGGTCCGAGAACGGCTCTTAAGGCCCGCAAGTACCAATAAGCGCCCACGAACCAGAAGTATCTCCGGGCGGGTTCGACTTGGTCCACTGTGAAGCCCCCCAGAGCGAGCCCTGATAGGTGACGGCGTCTCCAGAATCGTATGCGACGTTCTCGTTCCACGCGGGGGAATGTTCGCAATGCCAAAAGTAGGCGTCGTGCGGGCATTCTGTGAGACTCCATTGGTCGGGGTGTGAAGGGGGCGCGTTGTCGAAGGACCATTGTGTTGCTGTGTAGTACTGGGAATCGTAGATCACCCGATCCCCGGCGATGTACTTTTGGAAGCCATGAATCCTAGTTTCGCGATTTCGGGCACGACTACGCACCGTAGAATGAACTTGCCATTCATGTGCGTCGCGGCAGTCCACACTGCGTTCTTGACGGCGACGGGGCGACTTGTATGCTTTCACATCCACCCCGATGGATCCGGCGAGATTAGCGATCACCTCTTGAAAACGGGGCGGAGGGGTGCTCGTCGCGGTGGCGGGCTTTGAAGGCGCGTCAGGGGCCTTGCTCGAAGGTGTCGTCTTGCCGGAAGTCGTGCTGGGATGTGGGCTGAAGCTCGTCGACTTTGAGGGTGCGTCAGGGGCCTTGCTCGAAGGCGTCGTCTTGTCGGAACTCGTGCTGGAGTGCGGACTGACGACGATCTCCAAGGGTGAGAGGGGGGGCCCGGGCGTCGGCGACTCCGAGCGAGCCTGCGTTCAGGGGGAAGTCAACCTGTGGTGTTCGCGAGTGCAGTCACTGGAAGCACTCACCAGGATCGCACCGCTGCGTTGAACGATGGCGCCCTGGACGGCGACAAGCGACGCCAACGCGACGAAAGTGAAAAGAGTAGATGAACGAGTCATGGCGAGCAAAGTGCCTTGGAATGTGTGTGCTGAGCGCGAACTTGGGGGCTGCAGTTGCGATGGACGTCCTTGGCTCGCCGTGGGTCAGTCCTCTTATACTCGTCATGACTGACACTGTTAGCCACCGAGCATCGTCGGCCGTTAGCCACTGGTTCGTTAGCCGCATCCTGTCAGCCGCATCCTCGAGCTGTTAGCCGGACCAACCTTGCCAAAGAGTGCTTCACTGAAGGGTAGCATGCACCATACCCAACAAGTCGGAACATCGGTGTCGAAGGTTTGAGGATCTACTCGAAACGGAACGTCTGCAAAGGTAATTTGTCCTTGTCGCTCAGCCTCGACGCGGTTAACCATCGCCGTGAGTCTCAGGCACTTCCGCGACCCCGAGTCGACCCCTGTAATGTACCGCATACGGCTTACCCGCTCGGCCGATATGTATCTCCACTGCCATCGGGGTGTCACTGAGCGAACGCCCCTGTCGAAAACTGAGTGTTGACGGGCATTCGTCAGTGACAGAGGATGTCTCTTGCGACATCTATGATGCTACATAGTGCCACGAAATATCTCGAAAGAGCAGGTCGTCTACAAAGGTCCCCGAAATATCCAAGGAAAGAGAAAACCAATCTAAACATAACTGCTTGCCAAGGATGGTCAAATATCCACGCATCAGAGGCATCGTCAGGTAGTTCGTTCGAGCCCCGACGCAATCCAGTGCGGCCACAATAATGGAAAAAGTGCATAAGGCTATGACGTACCGGTAAAAGGATCAATAATATGGCCCGTAGGAGGGTGAACCTGATGAATTCATAGTGAGAGTCGTTGCCACCGGCATGGTACCATGGTCCGCGTTAGTCGTTATCCACATCGGTTAGCCACGCCTCGTCAGCCGCACTCAACCGAACTTGCACAAGCCCGTCGATCGGACGGTACTATGGAACGATTGGCATTTGATCATCAAATAAGGGACTACGCGGGTAGAAACAGGACGGGACCCAAACCTGAGAACTTTTCACGCCCAACGCTCATACGGTCGACTGCACCCCCACGCTCAACGTCCCGTCCGTCAGCTCGCTTCGACACATGGTCGACAGCTTGTGCGTTGCGACCTCGAACTGGATGTCGGAGCACGCTTGATGGCCAGCCCGGAAGCTTCTCAAGCTCTCGCGTCGATTCAAACTGTTCCATGATAAGACCCGTTCACGGATGAGTTGGCCGGTAACGTGACGACGCGTGGAGACTTACAGCATCAGGAAGGTGAACGTGTATACTGGAATGAAAGGGAGTAAACGTGAGCGCGTCATCCGAATCGACCGTTGGGGGTGAGGGAGACCGACCTTTTCCCACACTGAACTGGACCACAGTCCACGCCCATTTGGTTGGGAGACCAAACCACTGTGAAGGTCGATGTAAAGAGCCAACCGTGTACCTGGTGGGAAACACTTACGAGAACTAGCACAGCCGTATGGCAAATGCTGCATTGCTATCGCTTAGTACTGACGCTCACGCTTGGACGGCACTCACGTTGTCAAGATACCTCGTTGGACACAGTACACGATCAATCGATCCAGGAGACGAGAAACTCTGAGGAGGTGCATTCAAGCCTTGGCGCGAACGGGACGGCACTGAAACGAGCACAACTCACTGTTTCGTAATAAACTTTTTGTCAAAGAGGTACCAGATAAGGGAGACGGTGATAATAACGTCCGTGAACGTGACCAGTCCAAGAGACACCGCAAAAAGGACCTGGTATGCGCTACCTTTTAGCTCTGGTGCTGGAGCGGGCATTATCCACGGACCTCGTTTGCCATGGGCAATTCCTTACCCGTCAGGCGTAGCGAATAGATCGATGCAATAGTAAGGGCTATCGAATGGATAGGGATACATCAGCGAAGCCTTTCCCAGGTTCGATAAGACGGTTACCAATTCCAGTAGCTTGAAGGGTGATCAGTCATTACAACCCGGTGGCCTCGTGATGGAGGTTCTGCTCACCAAATCCCAGTGTTGCTAGGACCAGCTTTCTTGGATATCAGGCGAGCACGGCGCACGAAACACCCTTGGCAAACGTACAATCGACACTGCCAACCATTTGTTTTTCCGGGACACTACGGGCAAGCTTAGAGGATCTCGACATGACCAGAGAGTATCAAACCTTGGTATACGCTTTGAGCGAAAAAGCTAATCTTGGCATCAACACTTGTGCTGACTGACTAGGAGTCGTTTACCATTGCACGATGAAAATGGCGATATCCTGGAGACAGATGCACACCTTGCCACTTTTGAACCAAAGGGTCACATACCGATGCAGTGGACTCGAGCTAAGCGGTATGCGAGCGGAAATCAACCCATGGCAATGTTCAATGTAATAAATAATAGTTACCACCATCGGACTGAATAACTTTGTCAGAATCTGTCTCGGCGAAGTCGAAAAAAAAAACATCTTACACATTTCCGTGAAGGGGTGCAGATGGACCTGGGATTAGTTCCAAATAAATTGCCCAGCAGTTGAGAACGGTATTGAGCAAGTCAGAGAAACTTTCATGATGGTTGGTTAAGCACGTTTGAACGGTTAGGAGAAGCTCAGTTCCTTACAAGACGACGACGACCTTTGGACCCTCAGAAGTGTGCAAACGTCGGCATGGCATCATGAACTCACTGCTACTTTGAGTAAAACCCTGTCATTGTACGTTTGGAAATATGAAATTGTTTGCAACGTCTGATAAAGCCTCATCAAAAACCTCAAAACGAAAGATACAGTGAGTCGCTCACATTCGCGCCGAACAGCCTGGCATACGATAAAGACATTCATTATCCCATGACCAGGAAATTACCACACTCGTATATGCAAAACAACGGCTTACATACCATGTCGCGATGGTGAATCCAATGAACAACAAGCCCAACGAATCTTCAAAAAACTGGCGATACATGACTGGCACTCCCTGTCGAAGGTGTGAAGCGAGCACACTTTGTGCGAACTGCGAGTGGGATGCTACGGGGCTTGCGAGGGCACCATAAGTATGACATGATCCTATCTCACAAGTGTTACGACATGAACATCTGCGTTCGGCACGCTCCCACCTCCTTACCACCACAAGGACCACATTCGGAGTCTGACTGCTTCGATTTGGACCATTCTAATCGCATGACGCAAACGATGCCATAGGCAATATGTACGTGCTTGTTCGAACGTTGACGACACGTTCCCCGCTCTCCGGAGAGTTATCTAGCCTCGTGGCCAATCTGGTAATTATACTTGAAATGGTCCCCATGAGGCATCTTTAAGGAGGGAGGAGTACGAATAGGAAAAAGCAGGTACGAGATGGTTGAGTCGGGTCACAGGTCGGCTGCAATTTTGGGGTTATGTGATCGGACCGAAAGGTTGATCGAAGCTATCATCACGACATGAATTACGATTTGGGGGCTGCTGGGCACCAAAGACCCGTGTGACTCTTTGGATCACAATTGTCCTTAATACCGATGGGAGTATGTGTCCAGTGGGATAATCCAGCGTGCGGATAAGGAGAATGAATGAAGTTTGGTTTCCCTGAGACTGAGAAGAAACTGGTAGGGTATGCATCTCCTATTGACGTAAACAGGAGGCTATCTTATCCTGGATTTCTATAGGTACGAGTGAGCGAATGGGCATGCATGACGAGGAGAGACTCACGGTCAAAGTAACTCAGGGCTCCGGGGGTTCTGGAGAATCAGGTGTCCAACTGAGCAACCTACGGCCGTGCCACCAAAGACCTGGTCGACCACGTATGGGAGGGTCCGTCTCAGATGGTAAACCAGGAGTGGGGCTTCGTTCCCAACAAAATGCGAGTGGCTTTACGAGATCGGTCAGCGTTGGGTTTGGACAGACGGTGCCCAGGTCAGTGTCACCCGCGGACGGAAAAGAGCGTGGGATGTGAATGAGAAGAAAAGGGACTGGCGATCGGTACGCATGCAGGGCAGTCGATTGGGAAAAGGGGCTTTCCGAGACGAGGAGCGCGACGGTGGGGTATGGGTCCGTGTGCTCGGCAGACGGGGACGGGGAAGACCTGTGCCAGACGCCCTCCATTTCGCGGACATACTTTGGGCTGAACTTTTTCTTCTCGGCCTTGCACTGGGCGAGGACGCGCAGCCGCCTCCGATGGAGCCCGTGCGAGTCTGGAAGTGCACCTGGGCGATGTGTGGACTGGAAGGGGAGCCACCACCACCCGACGAGATCGATGCCACCGTCTGCCTTGCCGCCGGTGCGACGCAGCGCCATTGAGAGATGCGATTGCAGCAGGCGCAGAGAACGCTGTTCGAAGACTGTTCCGCGATGGACGGCGGACAGCCTGCTCATCGTCACGGACGACGAGCACGAGGGGGGTCGGTTTGGATTTGGGGGGTCGCACGGATCGGATGTTTCCGGGTTTGGCCCAAGCTCTGTTCCGCTCACGATCGTGTTAGCTCCTCCTTCGTCCCCGTCGCCATGTCCTAGTAAGAGCTCGTCCCGTCGTCGTGCAGCGCGTCGTTGACGGGCCCGTGCACAGCGTCATATTCGGCCGCAGCATAAAAAATGAGTACCTCACTCTGGGTACGCTCTTCACCGTCGGCGCGACCGTGTTCGCCTTGAAAGGTGGGAAGAAGGACGCCGTCGCCGCCAGCAAGCCTCTGGCGGAGCGCGTCAAGGACGCAGTGCCCATAAAGGCCGAATCCAGGTGTGTCGTGCTCGTTGTGCAGCCATTGACACGCACTCACGTCCCCGCAGCGAGGAAGAAGAATTGTACGTGTGCTGTTACTCACAACGCACGGGTCGCTCTGTACGCTGTCTTCTGACGTTAGGTTTACCAGCATCAAGAACTTTATTGCAGAGGCCGAGAAGGAGGGCGGGGGGTCACATCACTGAGCTCGTCGTATTTCCATGTTTATTTAGACTTGTCCAATGTCACCTTTTGACACTCGTTTCGTCCATCTACATCGCAACCAACCACACTCTTTCCATGACCACCACCATGACCACCACGCTCCCTTCCCCGCACGTCTCGCCGAGAGCGACTGCACCCACACGTATTCGCATCAAGTCTCCCAAACGACCAGGCTCTCTCAGTTTCGAACCGACCCATCCGGCACGAGCGCAGAGCATGTCCCCGTGCCTGTCCAGTCCCATTGATCTGGATACCCCCAGCTCTGAAGTCAGGCCCATCGCACACGCCCTCGCCCAAAAGCGGAGGCAGTCATCGATCATGTATTACACCCCAACTTCCCCCGCCCCTTGGAACCAACGGCCGCAGTGCAACAAGAGACACTCGTCCAGCATGGACAGCCCCCGGGAAGGGGTGCTTTCTATGTCAAATGGCCAGGAAAATCTGCAGACTCGCTCTCCCTCGTCCCCCGAAAGCGTGCCTTCCACGGATGGTTTGACGAGGGAGCGTGAACCTCTAACATTAGTCGAAAAGTGAGTGTCCGCGATTACTCTGGCCATGGTGCATCATATATCGGCGGGACTCCCTGGCGTAGTCCTCGTGGCGCATTCATGCCCCCCTCTTTTATTAATTAATGCCTTGGAGGGATGCTCATTCACTTCGTCCCTTCTTTATCGTTCACGCGATTTCTCCACCTTTTCGCCTTGACAATGCCGGCACTCCAGACATGCAGATTTACTCCATTTCATCGCACAAAAAGAGCGCAAGTGTCTCGAACTACGCGACCAACTCGCCGCACACGAGAAGGAGCTTGCGGAACGTGAGCGGCTCTCGGTTCCTTCCTTTACCCATTTATATTCATCGATGGCAGTCAAGCGCAAGTGGGAGCGTATCGTCAGTCGCGGTCACGACCCTGTCTCAAACTGTCCTTCCGCGGTTTCTCTCAGCGGTGCCGCCCTTGATGGGCTCAAAGAAGGCGTCCGTATGATCGCCGCAGGTTTCAGCGATCTCGGCGGACTTGATTCTCCCGACAAGATCAACTCCGCGCCTCTACCTAAACCCACACAGCAAGAAAAGCACTCCAGCCAACGCTCTACCCATGAAAGCCCGCACGCATCGGACGGAGAAGGCGAAACGGCAGTCGTGAGTGCCACGCCTCTATCGCGCACCGGCGGTCTCGACTGTCGAGCGAACAAGCGGACTTCACGTACGTTGGCTGCCGAGGAGACATCCATGGCCTTCGTCCAGTTCCCGATTCAGAGCTCGAACTCGACGACATCGTTGGACGTACGCATGTCTCTCGTCCTGGCAACCAGCCCCACGTCGGAATCCCTGCCGTTCCCCAGCACGCACAAATCGGCGGCGCCAGCGCTGACACCCACACCAACGACAGCGGGGGGTCCGACGTCGTGGATGGACAATATGGGCAAGAAACTGGGCGGCATTCAAAAAGGCTCCACGTACGTTTTTGTTTCCGTTGGCACTGCGCGTGGATCTACCGCCTCACGCGTGTCTTCCCGCCGACAGGTTCTCTAAGAACCAGAAGCGGGCATCATCCTTCTTGGCAGGCGTTTCGAATTCGATTACCGCTGCGCTTTCACCTGGGCCGACGCCTACGACGCCTGCACCGCTTCCTCCGGTGGTGACGACGGCTCATATCACCGCGCCGCCTCGGACATCAACCACGTCCTCGTCATCGGCCGCTATGCGACACCTACCCCAACCGACGTACAAGTCGATGACGGACTGGCTGGACGACGCGGACGACGCGGATCGGACTGTGCACGCGAATGGTCATGTTGCAGGCGATGTATCGGTACCCGAGTCAAGGCGACGGTCGCAGGTCATGTCGGACGGGGTGGTGTCCTCTTTTGATGA
>JBBPUI010001239.1:0-11191 GCA_038094615.1 Heimioporus aff. retisporus | reverse complement strand
CAAGAGTGCCAAGAACGCACCTCATTCGCCGGCTGGTGCGCCTGGGGCGTTTGTCGGTCCCGTGGACTTCGACCCACATCCCGGACACCGTCCTGATCCTCCACGAATAGGTCTGTTGCACGCTATGTTGAACCGTTCAGTGGGCTCCCCTACGATTGGTATACGGCATGGCATACCTCGACATTCCAGTTGAGTGATTCAAGCACGCTGATGAGAACATCCACATCGTAATTGCGGTGTCCCAAAAGACCTTGAAGTTGCCCAAGAGCTGCCTCTTGGCTCGGGCTGAGTTGTTCCATAACTTTGGAGTGACACAAACTCGACTGTTCGCTGTCATTCTTAGGGCACACGCACGGCCACTGAACAAACACAGCCACACATAAAGCATCCTTGGCAGCTCAAACAGACCTTGGGTCAAAAATCATTGCACCTCCCACCCAAGCTCTGGCCCACACATTGCAAAGCTGGGCCTGGCCAATGCCCTCCAGAAAAAAATTATATAAGCAAATATTTGCCAAGCTCATGAGGCCAGCTGACCTGGATGTGAAGTACATACATCTGGGTACAGCTGATAAGTTTAGGATAAAAATTGTTTTTCAATATGATGATTATGTAATTATAACTAGTAGGGCTGGCTGATCCAGGAGTGTGATGTATAAATGTGAGTCCAGATAATGTTTGATACAAAATGATGTCATAATAAAATGATTAAATAATTGTTTGTAATATTGGCTGACTGTGGGACTATATGTAGTACAGTTGAACCTCTTATAACCCATACCTGTTGGGAGTGCCCATAAGGTATGGGTTATAAGGGAGTATGGGTCTCATGGGGGAGTGGTACTTGAGGGTTCATTAGCACCAAATGTCTATGTAGTTCTATGGCAATCATCAGATTAAAATGAATCTATTTCTATTTACAAATAAAATAATCTGTTAATTTGGTTTTTGTCATGCTTCACATCTCAGCTGTGCAGGTCTGTTGTCTAAATGAGCCCAACATCCCCTCTAGTTTGTGGGCAAATGTCATATTGTTGCCAAGGGTGCAAAGATATCTCTTGAGTGTGAGGCTTGCCTGGAGTGCTTCATGATGTGTTGGAACTGGTTTGGGGATGTCACTATTGTTGCCATCAAGTCCCTCATGCTTCCTCATCCTTTTGGCCTCCATCATACACTCATAGATGTCCTGGTCAGATGTGCTGCACATATTGTCAGTTTCAACTGCTGAATTGAGGAGTTCTGTAATATCCATCTAATTTGAGTGTTGTAATGCTCCAGTGGCCTCAAGTTCATCCAGTGTGGCAGTAATGAGTGCTTTGGCATGTGAAACACCATCAAACACTGTAGCTGGCATGCCAGCATCTGTTGGATAAACAAGAAATGAGATTGGCAGTGTGGGTTGTTTGGTGGTTGGAGGTGGAAACAATAGTGAGTTGGGCAAAATGCCAGCCTTTCACCAGCAGTTTTGGATAGATGTGGTATCAACTTTGTTCCATGTAACCTGAGCCATTCACATTGCTTCCAATTTGCCTGATGAGGCTGAATTGTTTGTGTGTAACTGATGATAATGTCTATGGCATGATGAGATTGTGATCCTGTTTAAACTCCAAGCAGACAAACAAGCTGGCAGAGGGCACCTGGTCCTTCCAACAATCATAAAAGTTATATGGCTTACCAAGTGTCCTTCTCCCTTGTTGCATGCCTTGTAGAGTGAAATGAGCAACTTGGTTGTGCCACCACATGACTCTGGTATGTCCATTCTTCATAAGCATTCAAGTGGGACAAGGGTAAACTGCAAGTGGCCACTTACCAAGCTTGCTGACAGTCAACTTGTCAAACAAACTCACCAGATCAAGTTTTTCATTAGTTGTTTTAACATATGCAGTGACAGTCCCTGCCTTATGAGCAGGATTAGTACTCACAGACCTTGAAATAATAGGTGAGGTGAGATTAGCACAGGATTTAGCCAACATGGGCCAAGTGGAGGGTGGACTCGGTGGTGAGCAACTATGGGGTTTAATCACAGGGAAAACAAGTCCAATAGTGGGGCAATTGCCATTGGTGGCAAGAGATAAAGCCATTGAGGTCAACAGTGGAAAAGCTCTGTGGGTCTGTAGCTGGGTATAAATACTTATCAGTATGTGCCTACCTTTGGCATGACTGGTGACATGTGCTCAGAAGATGAAACCCAGCAGTGGCTGGATCAAGGAGATGAAGTGAGATCTGATTCTTTGGAAGCATGCATGATCACAGCACCATGAATCAAAAGGGTGAGCCAAAAGAAACTAATGCATACCAAGGTAATATAGATAGGAATGTAACTGTCAGTGAGCTGCTGAGCATCTGAAAGATGGAATTTTTGACTAATGGTGGTGTTGCTTGTCACAACTTACCACTCTCTAGCTTGTTGTCCTCACTAAAGTCCATAGTAGTGGTTATGATCAGCATTCCAATGCAAACTCAATGGAATATTCCTCACTGAGTTGATGGAAGGTTTAGGCTGGAAGAATGGCTTGGATTTGGGTCATTTGGTATCATGTTCAGTTCTTGCTGTTCTGGCTTTGTTTGAAAGACTTTGCAAGCACTGTTTACAAAGCAATCAATATCATCAATCACCATACCTATGCAGCAAAACTGGCATGGGTCTCAGCAGAAGTTCTTTCAACTCTAAAAGAAGAGTTTCAAGTACTCAGGCAACTCCATGAGAATGCTAGCTCATCAGTTGGAATCCCATGCATTCACTAGTTTGGCAATGAGTGAAGTTTTGACATCCTCATTCTTGAGCTCTTGGGCCCATCTCTTGAACATCTTGTTATATTGTGAGGAAAATTCAATCCCAGCACAGTGCAGCATGTTGAGGACCAGTTGGTATGCTGCAATATAACATAGTGTGGTGTATTACACACTTACAACTCCAACTTTTCAGCTAATGTGACTCCAGCACATTCATTCTCAAGGCTATCTTCATGGGGACATCCAACCCCACAACATCCTTGTGGGACTTGATAAATCTCTAACTATTTTTCTCATCAATTTCAGTCTCTCCAAGTGATATCACTACATCACTACAGGCCAACACATTCCATTTCATCTCAAATGTGGCCTTAATGGGATGCAAGCATTTGCTTCCATCACCAACTGTCAAGGGGGTGAGACAAGCCACTGTGACAATATTGAGTCATTGTGTATGTGCTAATCTATCTTTTATGTGGATCCCTCCCATGGTTGCAAGTCCACAGCTGCAAGAAACTCAAGGGTTCAGCTACTGTACTTGCACTCAAGCAGACAACAGTTGTTGAGCAGCTGTGTGACATCCACAGCCTTCCAGTTCTGGCGAACTCTTATTTATTGTTGTATGCTACCATTTTCAGATCCACCTGATTGTGATTACTTGTACTGTCTGCTTCCAACAGCAGCTCCTGCATTACCTACTGTTCAAGCTTGACTGTGGATCAAACAAGATCTTTACAGTACCACCACTGGACCAACTGTGCCTAACAGTCCAAACCAAGTCATACCTCATCATGGCACTACTCTTGTCAACACTCCTCAACATTGTCTGCCCCAGGATGTTGAGGTAGAGTCACAGCCCTTGCCAGTTCAAAAACAGCAACATAAAAAGCAATACAACCTGTGAAATTGTGCAAGGTGTCCTTTACAAGTGAGTACTCAAACATCTGCATTACCAGTGCACTAACTCATGTTCAGGTGTAACATTTTGTTTCTTTGTTCAAGGTTCAGTTGGACATGAGGAGGGTTGACCATTGCAGTGGTGTCTTTATATATTTCTTCTCATGTACTACCTTTAGTATGTAATGTGACTGGCTCCAGTTGGTTGGAGTTGGCTCAAGCTGGATTTCTGTAAGTTGTTTGCAAGCTGTGCAGTGAGGCAAGCCAAGCTAGGTACTATTATGTCACTTGGCTATTAAAGTTGAGTCATGTGTGAGCTGCTGGAAGTTGGAGCCAGCTCAGGAATAGCTGAGTCACAGCAACACTACCCTGGGATAAATCCTGGCCTCCCTCTCCCATCACCATTGAACCTGTTGTTAATCCTCCTTCTTTTGCCTCACATGTTTGCTGTGACCCTTTCTCTTTGATTCAACAGGGATATATGCTCTCTTTTCTTGACAACCCCAACCTTTGTATTGCCCTTCATAACCATTTAGAACCTTCTTCCCCCCTTCATTCACTTTTTCTTATTTACAACAAACTCCACAGCCTCTACACCCATGCTGACCTCATTGCCAATGACACTGCCTGCATGCATCACTCCTTCTGTATCCTTGACACCTTCCACACCTTGTGAGACCTTGTCATATCCATGATGCACCAGCTGAAGATGGATGATCTGATGTTAGACATTCAATCCTATATGGAACATTTAAACTCAAAATCTACTGCTAATCAACCCTCCCCTGAGGCCTCTAGTGAACCATTAATGACTGAGGAATTGGCCTCTCTTGAATGGACAGAGGTTGCCTGGGAAGGCAAAAGGAATTACCCCTTGCCTGATACAGTACCTACCCTTTTACAACCAGGCTTGCTTTCATTGCACCACATCTTCCACACCTGACCCAATTGCATCTACTATTGCTGCCCCCACTGTAACCAGCATGCCCCTGGGCACTCTGTTTACCAATGCCCTTGTATCCATCCATGAACACTGGCCCCTCTTATTTCATCTTCCTTGTCTTCATTCTCTCATTCCTTTCATGATGCTCACAGGTCTTGAGCCTCCTTTTCCATGTGTCCCCTTGCACAATATCTCTCTTCTCCTCCTGTTCCAAATAACCCCCTCCCTATCCCACCTCCCTCTCCATGTAGCAATCAGCACCTGACAATCCAGTCATGTTGGTATAAGCAGAGATGTTGTCATAATTTGGATATCCCCATTCTTCATCAACATCTAAGGACTTTTGGTTTATCTTTTCTTTCTATACTCTTTATTTCTCATTATGGTTTTGAATTTACTCTAGGGGTAATGTTACAATTTGTCTCTATTCTTTTCTTCTCCTTTTCTTCTTTTGTCATCTCTGTTTGTCATCATTGGCTTAACCTGATGCTTCTATTTCAACAGAGTGCTCTAGAATGTGCAATGTGTTCACCACACACCTTCATCTTTCTTATCTTTGCTTCTCTTCCCTTTCAAATATTCTTTGCTTAGTCATGGATATTCCACAACCTTCCATGACCTTCTATTGTGCAGTATATAAGCTCTAGTACTTCATTCCTTGTACTCCAGCTTAGTCCTGCTCAATCTACCTTGTTCCTCCTTCGCTCCCCTCATTGTAACTTGCTACCTCTTCAGTAGGTAGACTTACATTCAAACCACCAACTACATGTCCTAGTTGGCAAAACCCTTGACCCTAGTGACAAATACCTTGTCTACACATCAAACCCTTGACCCTACACTTTAGTTCTTTGAGCCTACACTTGTTCCTACCCAGATCAAGCATAACATCATCCCTTCAAAGATTGAGGAATGGTATTCCAAAATCACATGCTTCTTTGTCCAATTCCAGAAAGCTGATGACATCACCTGCTACAATCACTCTTCTCATGCTGCCCCCATCAAACATTTGATTGCCAACATCACTGCCCTGCATGTGATCTAAATGCTATGGATGTTGATGCTATCCAAATAGACAGGTTAACTTCTGAGGAATAAAAGCAATGCTTCAGACAAGGACTATGCTTCCAATGCCATCTACAACATCACAAGTTGAAATGGTTTGCAAAAGATACACCCGTGAAAGACATACACTTGCATGTAAACTAGGCTGTAGAGCCAACGACCTGAAGTATCTCCTCACTAATCATAATGCAACTGACCCACTCCTTCACTATATAGACTCCACCAAGTGTTTCCACCTCACATGCACCCAATGAACACAATAGCTACTATGCTTCCACATGTCAATCATGGAAGGAACTTGCTGATAAGCAAACAGGAGGATAAGTCGGGGGAAGAGACTAGGGACACCTACGACATGCAGCATGCCAAAAATCATCCCACACAGTTGTCTTGAGGGCACCCTCTCTCTACCTATGCTTCATTTATTTCCCATACTGCACCCCTCTTCCCTCTCCATGCCAAGCCACATAGTGGCCTGCACTTGTTACCGTTATGTCACATCAGTTGCCCCCCTCTCTTTCATGTCAGTTACCATTCAGGACACTGCTGATTAGGAGACTCACATGTCTAAAACCAGCCAGTGGGAATGGTGGGACTAGGGACCGACCTTATGTTGCTCACTAGGGCATTCACGGAGTCAGGGATGCGGCAGGGGCATGGGTGCCCCTTTTGTACCTAGCACATGTTATGTCCTACATAGGGTTTGTTACCCCACAAGGACAAAAAACTGGATTTAAAAAAAAAAAAAAGTTGAAATGGTGACAACATGCTGGTCTATGACAAATAAAAATGCTATATTACATTAGCCAAAGCCATATCCAGGGTCCTGGGCACATGACAACAGAAGTGTTGGGAAATATTGCAACTTGCCATGAACTTTTGAAAACTGCTGTAATCAGCTGCAATCACAGGCTGGAGTCCACTGTCAGAAACATAGATATTGAGAAGTAACAACTCCTACACACCTGGATTCCACTGTTAAAAACTGAGAAAGCAAAGACAGTGAACTCCAACTGGTAATCTAAGCAGAAAACAAAAGTAAACAATGTGCCACAATAGTGCCACAGTAGAAGAGCTCCTAAACAAGAGGGGCTGATGACCAAGTGCAGCATGCATAATCACATGCAAGTGGAATCACATGCAACAGTTACTTCCAACCTTGTGCATATTAATACCCATCCCCTTGCCTTTTGGGAACTGGAATAAGAGTGGCTCATCCATCCCTTGTCAGTTCCAAGGACTTTCTCTTCCAGCAGCTTGACAGATACCAAACAACACAACCATATCAACTCCATTCTGACAAAAGTCCTTTCTGGCTCTTTGATGTGGTCAGTGGTAGGGTGAGAGGGGGGAGTGTGATGGGCCACCCTGAAGTGGGGTGCCTGTGCCCATGCCATCCACATGTATGTGTGATCCAGGTTGGGTTGAGCAGTGGTTCTGAGGCCAGTCTTGCACTGACAAGCAGACCAGCCCAGAGGGAGGAGACATGCCACACGTACAGAACACAAGAAAGGGGGGGATACAACAGGGGCACAACAAAAGAGGGGATATGACAAAAGGAGAGATATGACAAGATACAACAAAAAGGAGAGAGAGACACAACAAAAGGAGAGGGTGGGCAGGCCAGACTGTGCAGATCCTCTATGAGGGGTGGTGTGCATGGGCTGATGTTGCATGATGGATGGAGACAGGGGGTGCATGGATGTGCACCTGAAGGTGTGACATCAGAGCCTGAAAAGTGGGCTCCACTGGGCATTCCTTCTCAGCAGATCCCTGGCTTCAAATCCTAAAATTTTCCCTCAAGAAGGAAAGACCAAGCCTTAAAAGGTGGCTGACACCTCTACAAGAGATGTTGTGCTACTTAGTTGGTAGCCAGATTCTTGCTACTATGGTTCTGAGGAGTGGGAATGGAAATGGTGTTCATGAGGTGCTGAAGACTATAGTGGCTGAGGAAGAAGATACATTATCAAATAGTATTGACATCTACTAGTATTGGTATCATATGGATTCTTGTATTGTACTCAAGTTTCTCATCTCACCATATTGACTTTAACTCCTTCAAGCTACCTATGTGGCAGTGATGCTTATAACCTCTATCAGTCAGCTACACTTCAGGCCAGTAATTGGTCTCTATCAGAGCATATCCAAATGGGCTAGTATATATGATATAATCACAACTATTTTTTCTTGCCTTACATAGTAGACCCACTCCAGTTGACTCATCTGTCCACTAAGATAGAATACATATTTACTCTATTTTCATATATACACTAACTGTACCACAGCTTGTACTACTTGCTGTAGATACAGTAATACATAAAGTTGACTTGTCAGTCCACTGAACTTGTGCTACTTACAAGTAGGTTGTGAGTCCTGTAGCTTATTAATTTTTCCTCCAATGAAAAAGCTTATTTGCACTCAACCCCAACATGTCAACAACCATGAAAGTGTTGCATGTGATTGTGCACATTGCATGTGATTGTGTTGTGCATGTGGATTGTGCATGCTGCACTTTGTTATCAGCCCCTCTTGTTTAGGAGCTCTTTGACTGTGGTACTATTGTAGCACATTATTTACTTCTGTTTTCCACTTACATTATCAGTTGGAGTTCACTGTCTGCTTCCTTAGTTTCTGACAGTGGACTCCAGGTGTGTTATAGTTGTTACCCCCCAATATATCAGTTTCTGACAGTGAGCCTGTGATTGCAGCTGCTTAACAGAAAGACTACCTCCATGTTCCCCAACTCAAACCTGATGGCTCAAATTGAGTAATTTACCATGACTGTGTTGAAATCATCATAATGTCAAAGGGCTATGGTGGTGCTCTAAAAGGAACAAAGACCATCCCTGTTAACCCCCATGTTGGACAAATTCCTCATGGACACCAATGGCACAGCAACATGCAGAAACTGATGCCTACCTGGAACAGCTAGAAGAGTGGGAAAAGAGGACACCTAGATAAACACACTACTAGCAGGATCACTTCCAGATTCACTCTACATCTGGATTTGAAATGACAACATAGCCAATGCCATGTGGAATAGTTGGAAAAAAAAGTTTCAAAATCATTCCCAGGGTATTGCATTAGACTTATGGTGCAAACTACACATATTACAATGCATAGAAAAAGGCAATGTTAGAGCACACCTTGATCAGCTCCATTTGATCTGCAAGGAAATCACCTTGTTAGAAGAGACTATCAATAAGGACAATCATATTCTATATATCATGGATTTCCTTCCACCATCATATGATGCATGTACTTGGCCTGTGGTGGCCACCTGGGTGACATGTAGTGACCCCATTTCCATGGTCATTGCAGCAGTGGTGTGGGTGACACCATGAGTGGAAATACATTGTGCATGCCATGTACTCATGCTCGAATGCAATGGAATGAGCACAACAAACATGAATGCACAGACAGGGGGTGGCAAGATGGTGGTGATGACATCGTCCTGTGCGCAGCCACCATACAACAGGGGACGATGCATGCAGCCCTCCCCCCTTCTGGTTCTCCTCCTTCCCATTGCAACTGTTGCACCAAAATCCACAATTGCACAACCATTGACAATTGGACAGAACAAGTGCAATGTCCATGCCCAAGATGAGCCAAGCAACACAGATGGGAGGCAATGTGACCACTGCTGCAAGCGAGGCTGCAACAATGACAGTGGCAGCAGCAGCGACATTGTCAACAATGACAATGATGCTCAAGACAAGGATGATCGATGGCCACAAGTGGGCCATTGTGTGGGAGATGGTCAAGGTGCCGTATGACATGAATGACCTGTGAGCATGCAGTCCCACTGCATGCACCACACAGAGAGAAAGGACAGGTGAGCAAGCAAGCAAGGGACCACTGAGGTCAACCTGCATCACCTGCGTCTCACATGCCCTCACCTCACCTTGTTCCACACAGGGAGAACAGGCACCATGAGGAGCTTGTCATGATGGTCCAGTGATAGCCCGAGAGGTGGCTGTACCACAATGGGAGGTGCCACCTCACCTTGAAGACAAACATGGGCTGGATGTGCGGTGTCCTCCTCAACCCCATGTTTGGCTTCATGAGGGAGGTGGAGGTCATTTGGGCGCTCTCTCCTCCCCCTTGTCCTGGCAGCTGACCTGGGCCATGGCCTGACATGGAGACATGAGAGTTGGGTGATGAGGAGGCTGAGCCTGCCAGTGGTCCAGTGGGCAGTGGGCGAGCCAGCCTGGGCATCTGGCTGAAGGATGACCAATGCACCAGCATACCCAGGGATGATGACAGGGCTGGTGACTGTGCCCATGCCCATGAATGGGCTGAATGGGTCAAGATGGACATCTATGTGACGTTCATCTCCCCCAACTGTGAAGAGGCTTGCCTGCAGAAGGCTTACATGATCAAGGCCCTGCATGTCGGATGGGTCAATGTGCCCACACACAAGTGGTGGGTGGACACGCAGCAGCTGGTTGATGAGCTCGCTGCTCAGGTCCCTCAGGTCACAGGTAGGCTGCTGCCTGTCCCTCACTTGCTCAACCTGGCTTCTCTGTGCTGCATTGCTCATGCCAGATCCAGCTGCCAAGGAGATCTCATACCCTGACCTGGTGTGCCCCAAGTACAGCTGCTGCCTGAGGGTGGCCACTGACCATGCAGACATTGCCATGGCCCACACCGAGGTACTGACCATGTGCATCCCAGCAGACAATGCCCTCAAGTTTACCGTTGCCCTGGGCTCAATGGCCTTGCCATCCAGGTCTGGAGTGGCCATCTGTGGGCCCACAAAGCAGCCACCCTTGTCTGTGGCTGCAGCAACTGAGGCCGTGTCAGTCCCCCTGGCTGTTCAGTGGCTGAAGGGGGAGGCTGAAGTGTAGGATGGCTACACTGCATTCAAGCAGGGCCAGCACCACCATGTGCAGATGAACCTGAATAGTGTGGTGTCATGGTGGTTTGCTGTTGTGTTCTCAGAGCATCACAGCTGGATGGTGTCCCTGGTGCAGGTCACTCTGGACTGTGACCACAGATGAAAGTGGTGCCCAAGGCAGATATGGAAGAGTGAGGTCCAGCAGGTGCTGGGTGTGGGTGCTATGTGGATGTCTGAGGCAGAGCAGGTGGTCATGCTCTTGTGCAAGTATGGCGAGGGGGGTTCCTCACCAAGGCAGCACATTGTTGAACTGTGCAGCAACCAAGTGGACTGGATTGGCACATGCACGCTGCTCTCAAGGCTGAGGGAGGAGGACAAGGGATGATTGAACTGCCAGTCGTTTGCATTAGTATTGCTCATGTCTTGTATGTATGGGTGTGTACAGTATGGACTAGTGGGATCATGGCTGTCCCATCACTTTTGTATACAGTGCAGGCATTAGTAGTGAATCAGTAAAGTGTGGATGGATGCAGTATGAGCCCTCTGGTCTGGTGGCAGCCCCAACCTTGGCTCAGGGATAGTTTGCAGTAGCCTCCAGGACAGCCTTGTAGCCTGCACCATGGTTCTTCTGCAGGTAGTCACAGAATGCACGGACCTTGCCAAGATAGGCCAGGTCATTCTCATACTTCTCCTTGATGAACCTGAGTGCCAGGGGC
>JBBPUI010001238.1:0-11193 GCA_038094615.1 Heimioporus aff. retisporus | reverse complement strand
CATCTCATCGTACCGGGGCAGGCGTGCCGGTCGCCTCCACCGTCCACATAAGTCTGATGCAACATGAAGCACAAAGGCCAGTTTGGTCATCGCTACCTTCACCATTGGCAATGCAAAGCATGACGCAGTATGCTGACCCACGTTCGCGCAATGCGACGGGACGGTGCGACGACCTCCTGAAACCACATAACCTTGGTGGAAAGCAACATGGTTCTGAGTTCATATGGTCGCATGTTTATCGCATTGTCTATCTTCTTGAATCAGACCGGTCCCCTCGTCTTGTGTTTATTCAGTCCAGAACACGATGGATGCGATGACGAACAGAAGCCCGTATTTGTCAGAGTGCAAGCATCGATCACTTCCACCACCTACTCGTGTGGAAATAAACAGTTGGGACGGATATTAATACATCTTGAGGCTGTTTAATTTGCAGCGCGACACGGAGGCTGTTGTTCTGGAAGACATAGTTCGTTAGGCAGCAATATCGGAAAGACATTGGCGCCCACGCCACATGCAGCCGCTCTCAAACAGAGCCCAAACACCGCATCGAGCTTTCTGATGCACGGTCTTCTTCGCCCTTGTCCTCTGCCATCTTTCAGGCTCCAATTATCACTCGTCAGTGTACGGGGAGTAGATGTTTTATAGAGGGCAAGTAACAATGAACATAGTGAGCAGCTAGTGACGGGGCGCCCGCTAATGTGGTAACAGACTCGGAATGATCGTCAACGCATGGGGAACGTGGTCCGAGAGGCCACGACCGTGCAGCGCAAGGCTCAATTACAACCTGAAGATGATGGCAAGGCGAGCGAACAACCCTCTCAGGGAAAATGCAACACGCACCACGATCCATGCGTCATCTGAGTCCGTGTCTGTGGAGCCGCAGGACAGGGTAAGTAAAGAAAGAATGTGCCTGTCGTCGGTGCGCGGCCAAGAACACGATAGCATACAAATTCTTTTTCGTAAGGTCAGCTCTTCATCGACGCCATATCCAGTGCATCATATCCACGTGGAGTTGGGGCACCGCACTGTATGTACGTTGTTGAAGGTGCGTGTACGTGTTTCCTACTCGTATGCACTTCCCACACCATTTTCAAGTATAAATCCATTCTTTTAACAATGGCCGGGTCAAAACCGATGGCTTGTTCGTGTGTGTTTTGTACCTTGCACCATTTCCCTTTCTTCTTCCAACACCACACCGAGCAACCTTTCTTCGCTGTTGACCTGATGATTGAGCTCAAGGATCTACTCATCTTCTTGCTCAGCTCCGTATGTACCCTCCCTTTGCTTGCTTCTAAACATTGATCGACATCATTCAATAGCTCTTGGTACTCCTTGGGCGAGTCTTTTCATCGTGCACATGCATTATCATCCTTACATCTTTCCCAACACAGCATCCTGGCGATTTCCGGGTCCCGAACGATGTTGCCAGCCGTTCTGACCCTCCTCCTCTACGCCATCAGTCTTCGCCTCGGCCTCAGTACCACATTCATTGAAGTTCGCACTCTGCTTCCTGTATGCTCTGGCCTCACTAGACTCATGCGTTGGTTAGAACCACCCCTGTATCTCAAGACTTCTTTACTGTATTCCCATCCTTGCCACATTCGCCATTACCAGCATGGCGCTATTTCAAAGCACTCAATCTGCCAGCATCGGCGTTCTTCTCCTGATGACCAGCCTCTCGCCATTCGTCACAACCTTCGTCCACGATCGTGCACCACGCGAAGGAGTTCCTAGTATGCAGCAGGCTGCGCCGGCAGGCGGTGCATCGTCCTAGAAGACTACACTGTACCCTCGCCTGTAGTCTTCCGAGGCTTCCAGATCATGCCCTCCCCCACTGCATCGTTCTCGCAGCGTTCCAACTTCCCTGTCGTCTCGTCGGTATCCCAGCACCCTCTGTTTGTACAGCTACGTCACCATCCCTGCCTCAGTGGTTCGCAGCACGCGGAACATTTCCCATGACTCGTTTATCGTCTCCGCTGTCATACCTCTCTCCGGCTTTCTGGGTGCGCAGGATCGTGCCACGCGGTGCTTCTCTCGTTTTGTTGGCAGAACTTTTCTGGATGTGCCTCTATCTTATGATAATTATACCCGCACGTCACGAGCGTATGCTACTGTGACATTGCACCGTTAATCTTCTAGCGCCCGCAGCTCATGTTTGTCGCACTTTCTTACTCTGTACATAGCCTTGTTCATATCATGCCTCTTCATACGGTGATGGTCAAAAGGTTAGCATTTGTCAGAGCGGAGGTACCCCATCGTGGGTTCATCAGTAAGCAGCTGCCCGAGCAACGAAAAGGTCGTAAGCACAAAGAAGTGAACATCGGGGGGTAGGATCGTAAATATGAATCGCAAAGCAGAGCCATTCGATAGGTTCGGAGCGAAAGAGGAGAAAAAAAAGGAGGTATTGCCAGCAACAGACAAGTTCAGCAACGATGCATGTCCGACAAGAAAAAAAAAGGGGAGTGGAACAAAGGACGCCATCTACGAAGTCCCTCGCGCCGTCCACAGGCTCTCAAAATCAATCGCTCCTAATTAGGACTTCGACAGGGCATCTACTCTTTCACCATCCTTGTTCACCGACGTTGCGTCCGCGCTGACCGTCAATGCGGTAGTCGCCCGGAGTCATCATGTCACCAACGCTCCAGATCGTTGGTGCCATCGTCGTTGAATGAGCAAACAAGCGACACACAATTGGACCCATCTCAAGCGGGTAATGTGAGCTCTTCCAGAGGTGTCTGCCCAGTCTCGTGTACAAACTGCGAGTTCGGGTTCTGTCCGTTCGCATTCTATTTTTTTCGTTTGGTCGTCGGCAGGGTGGTCCTATTTCTCCCTACATCTCTCTGCCTTTGGAAGCAGGCGCGAATCCAGCAGACTTTCGACCGGGAGGAGTCGGAGCCAGAAAGAAAAAAAGTGAGTAGACATGGTACGGAATTGGAGGAATGCGAGTACGGGCTCAGATACGAGCTCATCTAATGTGGAGAACCCAGATCAGAGAGTATCGGATGAACACGGTACACCACCTAAGGCCGTCGAGCATGTAGCTTAGCAATTAGTTAGATACTTCCCTTAATGTACACTCACCCTACCGGAGAAGTTACCCGCGGCTCACCCGGGTCAGGTCCACTTTCCGCCGTAGTATGAAGCAAGCCAGACATCAATCTCCATCCTTCGAAAGCCGTCGGGGGTCCAGCATCAAGCACGTCAATCGCAACACTCGCATTGCTTGAAGACCCCGTGATGACAGACAGCGAGTCGCACTATGTGCGTATATGCAAGCCGACAAGTCCAGGCAGCGCAGGGACACTCCTTGTTCGCGGATGTGCGTCCAGAGGCTGCAAACGATGGAGCAGGTTGTGGGGCAGGAAGACCGAGTACATCAACACCTTGAGAATAGGGGAAACTGCCTTGGCTGCCCGCAGAATCGTATGGGTTGGTGGTAGTGTATGCAGGCGGCGCTGCCGATGGCAAAGGAGGGGCAAAGTCATTGCCTGGGCCTGGCCCACGCACGCTTGCGGGTGTCATAGCACATGAAGGGACAGACACAGGTGTACCGAGGCGTGACATGGCATCACGATACACCGTGTTGCCAGAGCTGCCACTCCTGGCACTGACATTTGATATGGGACGCTTGCCATCCGTGTTCAGACCAAGCCTAGCGCGAGGTCGGATATGTGCGGACCCAAGAGCGATTGATTCGCTTCGGTTTCCTCACCAGATCCACGTCCACCAGACAACTTCGAGGTGTTTCGTGACGAAGGACCTCCAAACCAGCTCTTCAATCCCGAAATTGAACCAAGTCCAAAACTGCTCCTCCAGTTGCTAGGTCCTACAGCCGAACTGCCTTCTCCAGACCCCCCCCCTCCCCTGCTAGCAGAATGGGGGCCGAGTTCCTTGACCATGACACGACACACAGTATACACCTTGGGATCCTCCACGTCGCTAGCGGGGTAGGAAAGACTGCGGGGGGACTCTCTTTTTCATTGAGGGACGAAGGTTTGCGAGCGGACAGGCGATCAACATCAAGAGGCGACGGAAGAAGAAGCAAGAACGCTCCAGGAAGTGGTGGGTCGCTGGACTTTGCAACACCATACATGGGTAGGGCACAGGTTCCTCTTCGTCATCAATCCTCATGAGTTCACCAGGCATAATACATCCTGTCAATTCGCTGCTTGTTCGTGCATGGTGCTGAGCTTCGTTGCGGTACGCTTGACCAGTGGTCCCTCCACCAGAAAGTAAAATACCACAATCTGGGACAGCAGACGGGTTTGTCTCTCTGGAATTACCTGAACCAGTGCCCCACCGGAAAAATAAAAGTGACGGACCAACGATACAGCCACTTCCCAATGTGTCCAAATCGGCGTTTGGTGGTGTCGGTTACGTATTCTTCGTCCACGATAGCGGACACAACAAATGACGAGGAAGAGAGGGACGGATTAAGGCGACGATAGCACCGGAGATAAAACCAATTATCATACCTTTCGAGATGGTCGTCGAATTAGAGGGTGGGTTGGCTGTCGCAGTAGATGCAAAAGCAGAAGTGGTAGAAGTAGAAGGGGACGTAAAAGTAGTGGGTGTCGCGATGGAAGAGAAAGAAGTGGTTGTGGTCGATGCTGGAGGAGTGAGTCTAGACCCCGTTTGCCCCAAGGGGTATCTATAAAGAAAAAAAGTGCTTATCAGTACCGCCTCAACAATGTCATCACATTCATAACTATCTAGGCAATGCCAAGACGGCGGCATGTCATCCTTCATATATTTAGTCATCCTGCTATTAGAACGAGGCACGAAGTACACGAAAACATGCACCTAGTTGCGTCTACGCCTCAAGTCTGGTTTTGAATTTTGCCCTGATGCTACACACAATGGACCACATTCCAGCGGTGCGTGTTCAGGTGTATCGAATTCGATCCCCAGGTCTTCCACTAACGCATCCGCGTCCGTCGCCAGCTGCCAAGGGCTGCACATGCATCCCCAGTCAATGCACACTCCAAAACAAACCAAAAACATACGAGTATATGCGGACACATGACGTGAAGCCCTTCTTTCGACGGGCCCACTCAGGTCACTAGTTTCCCCACTCGGGATCGAGCTGGGCGAGGTCGTCAGACGAGATGAACGGCATACCGCTCCGCAAAGGAGTCAGCTTCTCCGCCAAACGGGAAACCTGATCCAATGTGGAGCATCCACAACGGCCGGTGGAGGCACGCTTACCGTCTCCGCCGCCGCGTCAATCTGCCCGAGTCGGTGTGTTTTTTATCTTGGCGAGCTCTGGCAAAGTCCGCATCAAATGGCACAGGAAAAAGGAAAAGAGAGAAAGAAAGAAAAAGAAGGTGGGTGGATGAAGGTGCTTGACGTTCAATGCGACCGCGTCGATGGTCTTGATATCGCCCTAGTTCGCCACGTAAGAGTAAGTCTTGCCTGCATGTACGTAAGCTGCACGGGGATACGGACACCACGTCGAATAGCGTTACCATAGATCTCGTGTGCCCACGAGGTGCTTGGCCGTCGTGGCCTTTGAGACCTCCCCTTTTATATTGGCGGAAATGCCGACTGCGCCGAACGGTCGGTTCATCTAGGATGCGTTCAGCAAGCGACCGTATATACGCACGCGCGGTGTGATGGTGCCTTTTTCATGTACTGCAAGATGGCATCTTCCGCCGCAATACGTGGGTTTGGAGTAGATAACCGGAAATGAAGGCCGAATTTTGCCTTCTTGCCCTTTCAATACCTTGACATCGCTTTTGGCTTTCGCGGCCATGATCGCCCTCGAAAGGCTGTGCGACTGATTTTGATCATGTGATGGTGTGTCACCACACGTGTTCCCACGATTTACGACAAATTTATTTCTTAATTCCTGGCACAACGGCCCAGGAGACGCACAAAGGCATGAAGATTAATCATTATAACCCCTCGCTTAGAGTCACCCTTACACCTTGGGGCTCCTTCACGTTATACAAGCGCTTGCCATATTATTCGTGACAAGCATGGCGCTTTTCAAAGCACCCGATCCGCTTGTATCGGCGTCTTTCTCCTATGATTAGCCTCTCGCCATTCATCACGATCTTTGTCCGTGATCGTACCGCATGATGGCGTTCGAGAGCATTCTAGGTAGCCAGCTGTATAGGCGGTGCTTCGTTCTACTTGGGTATTTACTCTGGTTGTTTTACAGGGTCAGCGTTTCAGGTCTTGCTATAATATCCTGTTGCAGTTTTTGACGCGACGTTTCAACGTCTCTTCACCCCCTGGTACCCCATGGTCAGGTCAAACCATATCTATTTCGCCATCCTTTTCCTCCTCTCACGCTCCCTGGATGGATTGGATTATTTAAGGAATTACCCTTGACTTGTTGTCATCGAGGTCAGTCATCCCTCTCGCAGCACGATATTCTAAGCGGCATCAGCACGTATTTGGAGAAGCTCTTTGAAAGGGTTTTCTCCCTGGCAATGCGCGCACGTTCTTCCCCCACCTCCACCCGCGTTCTTCCCTACTTTTTCCGTCACGTACGTCACTTGCCAACCAGAATGATTTATGGGTCGCATCGAGTCGGTACCAAACGCATCTCATTGTACCGGGACGTGCTGGTCGCCTCTGTCATCCACACGGACCTGACGCTACATGAAGTACAAAGGCCGGTTTGGCCGTCACGGTGAAAGAGTTCTATTGGCAACGCAAAACACGACGCAGTGCGCTGACCCGCACCCCGCGCGACGCGATGGGATGATGCGATGACTTCTTGCAACCACGAGCAGCGTGTTTCCGAGCTGGCCGAGTTCGTATGATACATGAATGTGGCTCTGAACAATTGTAGCGTATCGTGGTCGTATGATTATCGCATTATCTATCCCGAGAGCCCAGTGAGGCTATGGCGCGCGAGGTTCGATCAAAACCTGAAAATGATGGCAAGGTGAGCGAACAAGCCCACTCAGGAAAATTCAACACGCATCGCGTTCCATGCGGCATCTGGGTCCGTGTTTGCGGAGCTTGAGGACAGGGTGAGAGAATGTGTGCGTAGTGAGTGAGATTGTAGTACCGCCAACATCATTAAGGACTCGGAGATGGAGCGCGCCTCGTCCTCATTGTCATCAACATGGCGGATAACTGTCTGATTTCGAAAGAACAAGGGAATCACCACCACCTTAAATTCAGGCCCCGATTGTCGCCTATCAGTGTATAGGGGGAAGACGCTCTTTAGAGGGCGAGTAACAATGAACAAAGTGAGCAGCTAGTGAAGGGTGGTAGCAGTCTCGGAATGGTCGTCACCAACGCATGGGGAGCGTGGTCCGAGGGCCACGACTGTGAGGCGCGAGGCTCAATTACAGCCCAAAGATGATGCCAAGGCGAGCGAACAGACCCTCTCAGGGAAAACGCAACACGCATCGCGGTCCATGCGTCATCTGGGTCCGTGTTTGTGGGGCCGGGAGAGAGGGTGAGGGAGAGCGACGACGCGTCTGTCATCGCTGCGCGGAACAGAACACGATAGCATGCAAAATTCTTTTTCGGAAGGTCAAGTCTCCCTCGACGCCGTACCCAGTGCATCATATCCGTGTTGTGGCGTTGGTTGAATATAGCCCTCTCGGGGCGCTGTACGGTATGTACATTGTCGATGCCGTGCGTGTTCGCGTTTCTTGCCTGTACGCACTTCCCACGCAGTTTTCCAGATATAATCCCATTCTCTTAACAATGGTCAGGCCAAAGTCGATGGTGTGTTCGTGTGTATATTGTACCTTGCGCCGTTCCCCTTTCTTCTTCCAACAAAACCATACCGAGCAACCCTTCTTCACTGTTGACCTGATGATTGAGCTCAAGGATTTGCTCATCTTCTTGCTTAGTTCTGTATGTCCCCTCCCTTGGTAGTTTCCGCGCATCGATTGATATAATTCGATAGCTCTTGGTACTTCTTGGGGGAGGCTTTTTTGAACGTGCACACGTATTGTTATGCTCATGTCTTTCCCAACACAGCGTCCTAGCAATTTCCGGGTCCCGGGAGATGTTGCCAGCCGTTCTGACCCTCCTCCTCTACACCATCAGCCTTCGCCTCGGTCTGGGCACCACATCCATAGAGGTTCACACTCTGCCTCTTGTATCTGATTTCACTAGACTCACACTTCGCTCAGAACTACCCTTACATTTCAAGACTTCTTTACAGCATGCCCGTCCTTGCTACGTTTGCCGTGACCAGCATGGCGCTTTTTCAGAACACTCAATCTGCCGGCATCGGCGTCCTCCTCCTGATGGTCGGCCTCTCACCATTCATCACAGCCTTCGTCCACGATCGCGCACTACACGAAGGAGTTCCTGGCACGCAGCAGGCCGCACTGGCAGGCGGTGCATCGTCCTAGAGGACTACGCTGCACCCTTGCCTGTAGTCTTCCATGGCTTCCAGATCTGCCCACCCCCCCACTGCATCGTTTTCGCGACATTCGGGTTTCTCCGTCATCTCGTCAGTATTCCAGCACTCCTATTCGTACGGCTACGTCAACATCTCTGCCTCAGTAGTTTGCGGTATTCGGGACATTTTCCTTTATCGTCTTCGCGACGGGTTATACTTCTCTTCAGCGTTCTGGGTGCGCAAGGTCGTGCCATGCGGCGTTGCTCTCGTTTGTGTTGGCAGGTATATTCCGGATATGACTCTATGTTATGATAATGATGTATATCCGCACGTCACGGGTGTATGCTATCGTGGCTTCGCATCGCTAACCTTGTAGCTCCCGCAGCTCATTTTTGTCACACCTTCATATTCTGTACATAACCCTGTTCATATCATCATAATTCATGTGGTGATGGCCAAAAATTCGCGTTTATCAGAGTAGAGGTATCGCATCGTAAGTTCATCAGTATGTAGCTGCCTGAGAAATGAAAAAGTCGTAAGTACAAAGAAAAAGAGAGCATCGGGGAGTAGGATCGTAAGCAGGTATCGCAATGCAAGGTCATTCAACAGGTTCGGAGTAAAAGGGGAGGAAGTGAGGTATCGCCAACAACAAAAAAGCCCAGCAATGGTGTACATGCGACGAGAAAAAAAAAAAGGAAACATCATCCACGAGGGTCCTTTCATGCTGTCCGCTGGTTCTCAAAATCAAACGCTCCTAATTGGAATTTCAACAGGACGTCCGCCTCTTCACCGTCCTTGTTTACTGACGTCGTGTCCGTGCTGACGTCAACGTCATGGTCGCTGGCGTCGCGTCCATGTCCTCCGAGGTCGTCGTGGCACCGACACTCCGAATCGTCGGTGCCGTCGTCGAATGAGCACACGAGGGCATCGGTCCTAATACCAACACGTGATTCGACCCTTCGCAAGCGGGTAGTGTGGGCTCTTCTAGGGGTGAAAGTCGGCCGGACTCGCGCTCGCTTCCAAAGGCAGAGATGCAGGGAGAGATAGGACCACCCTGCCGACGACCAAACGAAGAGGCGGAAGCTGAACGGACAGAACCCGAACTTGCAGTTTGTACACGAGATTGAGCAGACGGACGGGAGGAGTTAGAGCCAGAAAGGAAGCGAGTATGGAATTGGAGGAGTGCAAGTACAGGCTCAGATCCGAGGTTATCGAATGTAGTGAACCCCGATCAGAGAGTATCGGATAGACCTAGTGCACCACCTGAGGCTGTCGAGCACATAGCTCGGTAATTAGTTCGATGCTTCCCCTTAAAGTAAACTTACCGTACCAAAAGCCACCCGCAGCTCACCTGGGTCGAGTGCACTTTCCGCCATGGTACAGAGCAACCCAGACATCGATCTCCATCCTTCGCCGGCCGTCGGGGGTTCAGTATCGAGCACGCCAATCGTAACACTCACAGTGTTTGAAAATCCCATGATAACAGACAGCGAGTCGCGCCATGTTCGTACATGCGAGCCGGCAAGTCCAGACGGCGTAGGGACACTCCATGTTGTCGCAGATGTACCTCCGAGGCTGCGAACGATGGCGCAGGTTATGGGACAGGAAGATCAAGTACATCAACACCTTGGGAAGAGGGGACACTTCCTCGGCTACCAGCAGAATCGTATGAGTCGGTGGCAGTGTATGCAGGCGGCGCCCCCGATAGCAAAGGAGGAACGAAGCCATTGCCCGGGCCTGGCCCACGCACGCTTGTAGGTGTCATAGCGCGTGAAGGGACAGACACAGATGTACCGAGGCGTGACACGACATCATAATAGACTGTGTTGTCAGATCTGCCACTCCTGGCAGTCATGGTCGATATGGGACGTTCGCCATCCGTGTTCCAACCAAGCCTGGCGCGAGATCGGATATGTGGAACACCCAAGAGCGATTGAATCATTTCCGTTTCTTCACCACGTCTACGTCCTCCGGACGACTTGGAGGTGTTTCGTGACGACGAACCTCCAAACCAGCTCCCCCTCAGCCTTAGAATCGAACCAGTCCAAAACCGTTCGTCCAGTTGCCACGTCTTGCAACCAGACCGTCTTCCGCAGGCTCTTCCCCGCCGGCGCAACAGGGGTCAAGTTCCTCGACTACAACGCGGTGTGTAGTATACACCTTGAGATCTTCCATGTCACTAGCAGGGTACGACAGACTGTGGAGGGACTTTTCCATTTCGTTGAGGGATGAAGGCTTGCAAGCGGACATGCGATCAGCATCAAGAACCGGCGGAGGAAGGAGAGGCGAGAACGCCTCAGGAAGTGGGGGATCGCTGGACTGCAACAATATACATGCGCGGCACGCTCGGAGGTTCCGCTTCACCAGCGACCTTCATGAGTTCACCGGGAGAGTATGATAAATCCTATCAATTCACTGCTCGTTCGTGCTGGGTTCTGAGCACCGTCACGGTACGCCTGAGAGTGAAACGCCGTAATTTGTGACAGCAGACGAATCTGTATGTCCAGAATCACCTGAACCAGTGCTACCGACTATTTGTAGTGGTGCCGCACTAGGACGAAGAGAAACGACGAAGCGAATGCTCGAATGGATAAAACAGTACTTGCTGTGAATCTTCCGATGTGTCCTGCCCGATGCAGTAAGAGACTGAAGAGGAAAAAAAAACTTACCGACGGTGACTCGGAACATGTCCATCGGATGGGTCTAATAATTTGTTGTGATCAGACGAAAACGAAACAAACAAACCGAGTCTGTCCAATCGGCCCATTTTGAGCGATCAGAACAAAAGAGCCAGATGGGCCAGCAGCAAACACTATCTATTATGATGGGTCCGGATGGAACTTTGTTTGCCACGTGGCTGTGGCACC
>JBBPUI010001237.1:0-11201 GCA_038094615.1 Heimioporus aff. retisporus | reverse complement strand
CGTCTCCGCCGGCGTCGTCGTCGACATCGTTGTTGAGCGTCGGTTGTTTGTGGACCGCAAACAGTGATCAAGTGCTCCGCTCGTCGCCCAGGACGATGCTCACCACACCACGACTGCTCTTGAACCTCAAGGCCCCCGCACAGACCCAGCAACAGCAGCAACAGCAACAGCAGCAGCAACGCCAGCAGCACTCGCAGAATACCCTCACCGCATTCCAGCAACGCGACGTGCTTCACCAGCTCAGTTACGCTCAAAACAGTTCCGCCATCCCAAACCAACAACCGTCCAACATTCACCATCCACAGACAATCCAGATCCCCATGCTCGGCACACTCCAGGTGCCCCCGCCCCAACCCAACCCGCAAGGTGCCCAGGGCCCGCCACCTCAGCAGAACCCGCTCGGCCAACCCGGTCAGGCCCAGGGCATTCCCCCGCCTCCACCTCAAAACGGCCAGGACTTTACCCTGTCCAGCGTTCTCCACTTTTTGCAGACGGAATGGCGCCGGTACGAACGTGACAGAAACGAGTGGGAGATCGAGAGGGCCGAAATGAGGGTCAGTCCTTGATTTTTTTCCCGTCTTGCGTCCATCCTGGTGTTCTCCCTTCTGCGCTGCCGTGTGCATGGTGCTCATCGTCCATTTCTCGTTAGGCGCGTATTGCCCTTCTCGAAGGAGAGCGTCGTTCGTTCGAAAACGTCAAGTTGGATCTCATGCGACGCATCAAAATGCTCGAATATGCGCTTCGCATGGAACGGTGAGCACTCCGCCCATCACCTGCCACGCGCCCTTACTGACACCTTATTTCATCCCTAGATCAAAACAACTTGGTCCCGCGTCAACAGCCGCCCCCCCATCCAAGCTGGCCGCGATACAGCAAACTGCCAAAGAAGATGCACAAAGTCACAAGGATGGCAGCGGTGGAAGTTCACCCCGGAGCGAGGGTGGGTAGTTTTTACTTTTTCCCCTGTTGCATGCTAAATATCTCTGCAGATTCGCCCCTCCCATCAGAAAAGGTACCCAACGGCCTCGTTCCCCGTCCACCCTCTGGTGCTCCTCCCGCCGCCCCCGCTGCCGGTGCTGCTCTAGGTAAAGCCCCGACTGCCCGTGACCCCAAATCGCGTGCAAGAAGCCGGGAGTACCTCAAGCAGTGTCTCCAAGAAATATCCTATCTAACCTCACCCCAAGCAATGAACCCGCTGCCGAACCGTCCCCTTATATCCAATCCGAACCCAAGTATGGGCGCCAGCGGCAATGCAATCAATCCTAGCGCCACCGGGGGTGTTGGGATGAATAACATGACCGGAGGGATGACTGGTGTTACTCAGGGTCAAGGCATGGCGCAAGGACAAGCACCCTCTCCCTTCGATGCGATATACAACGGACGACCCAGAAAGTCGCTCCCAGACACGAGTGGGGCTGGGATAGGTGGTGTGCCACCAAAGGAGTTTCCGGTCCTCGGTCCTGGAAGCGTCCCTCCGACCTCGGGGCAACCCGAACGCACGAGTCCACATGCCATCACGAATTCGGGAATATACCAACCACAGCAGCAAGCGCCTGTTCAGTCGCAACCTCAGCAGTCGCAGGACAATCAGCTGCAACGTAACCTTGCTCCACCTCAACCCCCTTCCCAGCTGCCAACACAACCTCCGCAACAACAGGATAGTATTGGTCAAGTCCCCGCGATACGTCAAGAGGGCGACGTTCCGAAGACGACGACGATGATTTTCCGTGACGATGCGGGTGAATGGAAAGAGAAGCTGCGCTCGTCCTACGTACAAGTTCAGCAATGGAGAGAGGCCGAGGACGATGAACCGGAAGAAGTAGCCGAGGAAGATGACGAAGGGGAATCGGTCGGTGTTGTTGATGAGGCAGATGGTGAGAGTACGAAGCACTGGAAAGCGAAACGGACATTGAGAAAGTGCGTTATGGATGTATGCCGGGAAAACCGTCGACTGACCTGAGTTTCCCAGTCATCTTGATGCGGTCCGTGCGCTCGCGTTCCACCCTACCGAACTGTGCTTGGCCACCGGCGGTGACGATTGCACGGTCAAGATATGGCGTATGGACGTGGCTGGTCTGGCTTCTTCCACGTATGTCCAAAGCTCCACCTTCCTTGACTCGTTGCTCATACCTTCGCAGCGCACGTGCCACGACAGAAAGCGAACCTCAGCTCACGCTACGCGGTCATTCTGCTGCCATCACCCGTCTCGTGCACTCTCCCGCACGCCAGCTGTTATACAGTGCATCCCTCGACTCGAGTATCCGCGTTTGGGCCTTGCCATCACCTTCTCACACGACATATGCTCCTTATGACGAATCTTCCTCGCGAGGTGAACTGATTGGACACACGGACGCCGTCTGGGATCTTGCCCTCGTCCGGGACGAAAGCACCCTCGTCAGCTGTGGTGCCGAAGGCACCGTCAAGGTATGGGACGTAAGCGGCCCGGGCGCCGGTTCGCTCCGACTATCGTGGGCCTATGCCGGTTTAGAACGTGAAGGCGTGGACGGCGAAGAGGAAAAAGACGGCCCAGGCGCGACCGCCATCGAAGCGATCAAGACCGACCTGAAAAAGGTCGCCGTCGCGTACCAAAACGCGGTCGTCAAGATTTTCGACATCGAGACAGGCAAAGAGGTGGCGCGGTTGGCAACGGACGCGACGTACGGTGCGTGGCTCGCTTGCATCGAGGGGGATCGAGGAATATGAACGGGTATGCGCAGACGGCACGCTGGCGACGCAGGTGAACCGGCTCATGTCGCATCCGACCATGTCGTTCATCGTGACCGCGCACGAGGACAAGTTTATCCGCATCTTTGACATTCTCACAGGTAGGCGTTCGGGCGCGCGTTTTTCCTGTTCCGCTCGGTGCTCACCTCGTCGACAGGTCAATGTACGCACACGATGCCGGCCCACCTCGACGGGGTGACCTCGCTCTCGATCGATGCGGCCGGCTTCTCGCTCGTGTCGGGGTCGCACGACTGCTCGGTCCGTTTCTGGGACCTGCTCGGCGCGCGGACGTGTACGCAAGAGATGACGACGCACCGGGAAAAGGCGCGCGAGGGCGTGTTGGACGTGGAATTCCACCCCTCGCTGCCGTTCATGGCGAGCGCGGGCGCGGACGGGGTGGTCAAGCTGTACGCGTCGTCGTAGTGGCAACGATCTGGGCGTTGCAAGTGACCTTGTTTATTATTTCCTAAGGCCGAGTGATGCGTTTGCTCGGCTCACGTTCGACACGTCCTTTTTCTTTCAATGTTGTCACCTCGTTCACGTTTTCTTCTTTTCTTCTTTCTTTTGAAAGTTTAGACGATTGTCGTAACGTATCGCATTCATAGGACGGGAATTCTGATCCTCATCTTTCTCATCGATATGCATGGTTGTTTATTGCTGCTTGCTTATAGTCATGTGCCTCCATGATTGTCATTGCAACGTAGTCTTTGATACAAGAGTCGTTTCACGAAAAGGTCGACCGGTGTGCGCACGCGTACGTGACGCTCGGCACGCAGACGTCGACCCACAGACCCGAATACTTACAAATACAGCACCAAAGCGCGAGAGAGGGGGGAAAAAGGATAGGGCTACACGGTGACTAGGTATACAGCGAAAAGAGAGAGGGGGGTATCGAACCGATTTCCTCGAATATATAACGCAATATTTATATATCACACCGAGCTGGAAGAAACGAACGAAAAAGCACGCGTGGAGTTCAAATCACTGTCCATAACGTGCACGGCGTCAGAAAAAACGACACGAACCAAAACCATCCAGAAAACCGCAGCAACGCGACGTTACGCACCGATCTGCATGCCCTGGTCCGCCGTCAGCAGCTCCACCCCCAGCTTGTGCGGCGCGAGCAGCGCGCGACACTGGTCGCCAATGACGTGATTGATCGGTTGATCCGACTGCAGAAACTGCTCCTTGCAGTGCATGACGTACACCCGCAGACCCGCCAGCGCGCCGTGGAGCGCCTCGGGCGGCGGGACGGGCGGCTCGCGCTTCTGCTTCTTGCGCGGGCGCGCAGACGACGACGACGCGGATGACGAGCCAGACCCGGACGCCGACAATCCGGACGTGCGGGACCGCGTTTCGCGCCGCGGCCTGTGCTCCGCGCGGACCGCCGTGCGCACGCGCACGACCTCGCTCGCGAGCGCGACCAGCTCCCGCACGAGGTGCTCCGGACAGAGGTGGCCCCACAGCGCCTCGTCGGGGCGCCCGACGGGGTACGAGCACTCGATGAACACGACCGAGAGCGCGTGCGGGATCTTGGGCGCCGCGGCGCGCCACACGGCCGCGTTGCGCGGGTGCGTCGCGACGCTATCCGGCTCGACGTCGCCGAAAAAGAGGAACTCGTGCTGGGTGGGGACGTGCTGCACGAAGAAGCACGCGCTGTCGTACGGCCCCGAGGCGTTCTTGCCGTGGCTGAGCGGCATCGTGCGGACGGTGACGTTGGGAAAGATGGGTGCGTATTTGCCGTCGGGGTGAAGGCTGTGGCGAGAATAGATCGTGGCGTTGGTGAGTGTGGATGTGCGAGAGACGCGTACGCACGGGTGGTAGATCAATCGACAGCATGGGTCCGTCTCGTCGTACGATGCCAACCGCGGCCACAAGCGATCTGAAAACACCGTCTCCAGATCCTTGAGCGTCTGCGGGGTACCGTAGATCCGCTTCTGGTCACCCCCGAGCGTCCCTGCGGCCATGACCAACGAACTAATGTGGTCCAGATGGGCATGTGTGAGGAGAAAGCATCTGGTTTTCAGCACGATTGGAAATCAAGTTGAGAGTGGTGAGCAGCGAGGCAGAGGCAGAAGGAAAATGTCGCGTACTGAACGTTGGCGTAAATCGTCGCGGCCGTCCTTCTATTCGACGGATCCTCTGCAGCCGGGTCGCCGAACATGTCCGGATGTCGTGTCATGATGTGTCTGAGAGCGCCATGTCCGGACCCTGCGGGGTTGAAGGTTAACAGGGCATTCGCAAATGCGGGCGTGGCTTGGACGCACCTGCTTCGAGTGCGATGATGCCATCGTCCCAGGAGGTGTCGTACGGTTTGACCAAGTACCTGGCAACACCCAAAAAAGTGCGAGACAAACGTGTGAGGAAAACAATCATATAAAAAAAGAGACCGTGGCGCGCCCGCGAGACCCGAAGACATACCCAGACAAGTTCGTCTCGTCAAGTCCGCCGCCCGAACCGACGACGACGATATCGAATACAGGCATGGAGGTGGGGGTTGGCGTGCGCACGAACCAGTGTCGATGGAGACCGACGGACGCAGGGCTCTCGTGTCTCGTACCGCGCCCGTGCCACTTTTAAGAGCAAGGCAAGAAAAAGAACAAGGCGAGGCGAGGCGAAATAGACCTGAAGAACCTGTGGTAAACCCGGTCGACTCGACGTCCAGCAACAACAACTCACGGGGTCACAAGCAACAACAACAACTTGATGTGTGCCTAAGGGCCAAAAAGCACGGTCCCGTCGGCTGTGCGCGGTTAATTCATAATCTCTGAAAATCCTTTGGTCGGACATGAAAACACAACGTTCCCCTTTTACCCCCTTTTTTTACACTGCAATCGAGCGTTCGGTCACCCATTGTACCTTTCATAGCATGGCGTACCTTGTTCTCCCTGCTCCTCGATGTCTCCTTTGCACCAGGTGCGCAGCCTGCCCAGATATCGATTCTCATACTCGGGAAAACCGATCAGACGACTTGATTCGCGTGAGAACATCAAGGGTCCCTTTGACAAGCTTCAAGTAACGGCAAAACCATCAAACTCATCCGACGGTGGTGTTTATTTTGATACCCGTTCACTGCCGCCGACACAAATGGTCCGCTGTTCCGTTTCTCCTTGTCTTTTTGAACTCGACAACAAACAGGAGTGACGGTCCATAGGTTCATCGCCACCGGACTTGCGCTGAGTGTGATATTCTCGCACAGCCAGAGAAAACGAAGATTGCTGTCCTCTCAGAAAACTTCTCATTCCGTCGCTATCGGATTGAATTAGATGGGCAACCAACGGTTCGCTGAACATTTGAGCAATGGAACGCCGGCCGTACAGGTCCATCGATCATACACCGAGTTGGCATGTCTTGTTCGTCCTTCTGCCTGGCACGTCTGACTCTAAGACATGTATATATAACGATTCCTATCTATGGTGCCATTTAACAGAACCAACACAACGTAGTTCTATCAAGGGATACACAGGAGTTTGTGGCTGCAAGACGTTAATTTTGTTCCTCTTTCCTGAAATGACTACAAGACGTGAGGTTCCACCCGTAAGAGTGAGGACTTCTGCTTACCAAGCTTATTCACTTATTCAACCCTGGGCTTCTCTGCAGCATGGACAGGTGTTTCATCCCTAGGGTCCGGATGCGTTATCTTTGTCCTGCATGCAGCAGCATCAAGAATTTCTACGACCTCCTTACGGTCTTCTCCGGAGTACGAATCCCGGGCAAGCTTGAGAAGCGCGTCCCTTTGAGAATCCGACGCAATGACGCATGTATGAACGATCAATGCGATTGTTTTGGGATCATAACTTCGCTGTAACGCTGATGGCAGGATGTCTGGAGGCACTGGGGCGCCGAGTGAGAGCAAGTATTTCACCACGGAAGTGTGTCCACACTCGATGGCAGCTCCCAAGACTGTTTTCCCCCCTGAATTACATGCGGCGGGGTCGCATCCGGCATCAACAAGACTCTTTACCAATTCCAAACATAACGATTCAAGATACCGAGGGACGGTGAGATGAAGGACGGTATCTTTGTTGGTCGTGGTAGCATGTACGTCCGCACCCTTGCCAACCAAGAATCGGATCATCTTGGGAGTCGAGTGTCGCAACAGGGCAAATGGTAGGGTCCGGGGTGGAAATGAGAGACCGCAAGAGAGCAGATGTTCCACCACCGAGGGGTATTCACGTCTTATAGCAGCTTCCATAGCAGTTTCCCCCTTAGAGCTACGGACGGCGGGAATGCACCCCGCTTTGATGAAAATTTTCACCAATTCCAAGGAATGTTCCTCGAAGTACCTAGTAATAGCGAGATGGAGTACGGTGTCCCCGTTGGATGTGGTGGCATGAATATCTGCGCCTTTTTCAAACAGCAACTCAACTGTCTCAATGGCTGAGTGTACTTGCAAAGCGATCGGCAGAATGTTGGAAGTAAGTGGGAAATTCATTGAAAGTAAATATTTCACTACAGATGTGTATCTGTGTTCAATGGCAGCTTCCAGGACTGTCCTCTTCTCAGATTTGTGGGTGGCTGGATTGCAATCAGCTTCGATGAGACTCTTCACTAAGATATGGTAACCAGGTGTGAACTCACACAAAAGCAAATGTTCTGCCACCGGAAAGTTTTCGCGTCTGAAAGCAACTTCTGGGACTATTTTGCCGTCATAATTGCAGGCGCAAGCACCGCAACCAGCGTTAATCAAGAGCTTCACCAAAGCTAGACAGTTTGATTCGGGGTACTGCGCGATGGCAAGATGGAGTACCGTATCTCCATTGGATGCGATATAATGGATATCGGCGCCTTTGGAAAGTAGGGATTGAACCACCTCGAGAGTCGAGCGTCGTATTAGCGCAAGTGGTAGGATGTAGTAAGGGACCGGAACATTGCATGAAAGTAGATGGTTCACTAACGAAGTATGTCGGCACTCAATAGCGGCCTCTAAAACCGTTTTGCCGCAAGAGTTACGGGCGCTGGCGCTACAGCCAGCATCGATCAGAATCTTCGCCAAAGCCAGGCAGTTTGATTCGGGGTACCGCGCGATGGCAAGATGGAGTGCCGTATCTCCATTGGATGTGGTAAAATGAATATCGGCGCCCTTGGAAAGTAGGGATTGAACCACCTCGAGAGTCGAGCGTCGCATCAACGCAAGTGATAGGATGTGGTAAGGGACTGGAACGTTGCATGAAAGTAGATAGTTCACCAACGAAGTATATCGACACTCAATAGCGGCGTCTAAAACCGTTTTGCCGCTAGAGTTGCTGGCGCTGGCGCTACAGCCAGCATTGATCAAAATCTTCACCAAAGCTAGGCAGTCGGGTTCAGGATACCGCGCGATGGCGAGATGGAGCATCGTGTCTCCATTGGATGAGGTAAGATGAATATTGACATCTTCGGAAAGTAGAGATTGAACCACCTCGGGGTCCAGACGTTGCATCAACGCAAACCTTAGGATGTGGCAAGGGAGTGGGACACCATAAGAAAGTAGATGGTTCGCCAATGAAGGATATCGACGTTCAATAGCGGCCTCTAAAACCGTTTTGCCGTTAGAATTGCAGGCACTGGCACTGCAGCCAGTATCGATCAAAATCTTTACCAAAGTTAAACAATCTGATTCAGGATACCGCGCGATGACGAGATCGAGCACTGTATCTCCATTGGACGCGGTAGAATGAATGCTGGCGTCTTTGGAAAGTAGAGCTTGAATCACTTCGAGAGTCGAGCGTTGCATTAACGCGAATGACAGGATGTGCGAAGGCAGCGGGACATCGCATGAAAGCAGATAGTTCACCAACGAAGGATATCGACGTTTAATAGCGGCCTCTAAAACCGTTTTGCCCTCAGAGTTGCAGGCAGCGGGATTACAAGCAGCATCGATGAAGCACTTGACCAGGTCCAAACATGCTTCTTCTGGGTACGAAGCAATGGAAAGATGAAGGACAGCATCCCCACTTAGTGTGCTGTAATGTACATTAGCGCCATTACGGAGTAGGGCATGGACAACCCGTAGCGTCGAGCGTCGCCGTAGTGCAAATTCCAGAACGTTTTTAGGTGGAGCTGTGAACAAAAGTAGATGTTCCACCACTGAAGCGTATCCTTGTTCAATGGCAGCTTCCAAAGCTGTTTTATTCTCAGCATTGCGAGCGGTCGGATCGCACCCAGCTGCGATAAAACTCTTCACCAAGGTCAAGCATTCCATTTCCCTATGCGCGTTCCCAGGCTCCTGAGGTCCTTCGAGAGTAAGATGGAGTATAGTATCCGCACGGGAAGTGAGAGTGTGTACATCAGCACCTCGGCGAAGTAACTGTTGAATCATTCGGAGATCTCTGTGTTGGCTTCGTAACGCGGCATGCAAGACATCTGGAGGCAAGGAAGGATCGCGAGAAAGTAAAACCTCTACCACTGAAACATAGCCCCGTTCTATTGCGATGGTGAGGGGTGTCTTGCCTCGCTTATTACGCAGGTGAGGGCTACATCCGGCGGTAACAAGTAACTCTGTTAGCTCCAAACTCCTAGGTTCCCAGGCGCACAGCCCAGCGAGGTGAAGCGCACTGTCGCCACTTCCAGCTGAGACAGCATGTATGTCGGCCCCCTTCCTGAGCAAGAACCGAACCACCGCTACTGTTTCTGATGTATCACCGGTTGATGCAGCAAGGAGATAGTGAGAGGGAGGTGGCCGGTCCCGTGGCAACAGGAACTCGAGCATTGATATATGGGCAGCATGCAAGGATCGTTGGATGAGTTCTGTCCCAAAGGGACTATCTGCGGATAGATCTTGGCCGAGCTGACAAAGTCTTTGTGACAGTTTAACGTAGTCTTCGTCCGTCTTCCTGCTGTCGCCCGCATCCGGTCTCGCACTGTTGAACACCCCGCGAAAGAGCTTTTCGTCTCCAATCTCGTCGGTCCATTCCACGAACTCGTCAGTTTCCACAAGCTTTACAAGGACTCTAACGCTGCACCAGGGCAGGCAAACAGTTGTCGCGAGAAGTTCCGACGTTATCGAACACCCTCTCTGCAAGAGTTCACCAACAAGTACATCGTCACTACGATCGACGGAGGCTTGCAGCGGCGAGACACGGTGAGTATTGTCAATGGCCAAATCGTACTTATTCACATCCGCACCGAATCTCAGGAGCACCGTGGCATGTCCAGTCTTCCGAAGATCTGCTGCATACACGAGTGGATTTGTCCCAAACCTCGGCTTGAAACCACGATTGGAGAGGAATGATTGGAGTAGTTCGGGAGGGGAATAGGCTATGAGGATGTAGAGTACGAAATCGTGCCTCAATGACGGCCACGGAGGATACAGCCCTCGGGGATCCTCTTCACGAAGGTCACAAAGACACTTCCAATGCGAGGGATTGTGGCGAACATCCGATCCGAGTGACTCCAGTGCCTCGAGTACAACCACTGACTCCGTTTCAACATGGGTAAGGTGGTGAAAACCGAAAGACAGGACATAAGGAAGCATCGGGAAGGTTTTCGTTGGCGTAACCCGCAAGCGCGAGGATTCTTGTTTCAGAAGAATAGAAATATGGCGCATGCACATTTTTGCCACTTCTGCATGGGCGACATGAGGGACGATGTAATACATCGACAACGTTGTGCGGCAGGTAAGGTACTCCTGTGGAAAAAACACATTATGTGGATGTCATAAACGCAGGCAAGTCATGCAGCCTACTTTGACACTGAAGTGGGACAGAGCAAGAATATCCGTTTCTCCACAGTGCGACACGAGACTAGACAATCTGCCTATCAGTGACCGCACCTCACCGTCGTCTTTTTGTTCTAGTGCGTCAGCTAAGAGTCCTTCGACAATCTGAGCAAGTCGCAAGGGCTCCAGTGCGACGACAAGCCAAGCAAGTGCGCGCCGCGCTATTTCTCCTTCCGACTTCCGTTCGTCGATTTCCTCCAGGATTTTCTCATATGTTTCTTCAAGCCCATCTGGTAGGTTGTTTAGCGCATTCCTCGTCTCTGATTCCGTTCCACAACGATCGAGTGCATCGAGTTGACACTGTATCCAGCGGAACCTTTAAACAGGCCAGTTGAGCGGTGATTTGACCCAATAATACCATGTAGTCATACCTGCAATTTGCTTTTTCATTCAATATGTAATTGATCTCAAGCTTCAACCCTTCGTCGACTGATCGCAACTTCCTGCGCGAGTCGAGGGCTTGTCTGGTATGCAACGCTATGTCCTTTGCCAGCAGGTTTGTCAGATTGTCCATGGAGAGGGACGAAAAGAATGTGAAATGACGTTCGATTGTTTGATCAGGTCGGCTGGTTACAAGTAGCCGAACATCACCATTGAGTTCGACAAGCGCACGTGAGAGTGCTTGAATTTCGTTACACTCATCGAGCGCGTCAACGACCACGATAGGTAAACGATCGAAACGTCTTGCAGCTTGCCATACGAGTTCACAAAGTTTATTGAGATCATCAAGAGATAAGGTGCCTTCGCTTTTCTGGTGTAATATCCTGTTCGGGAGATC
>JBBPUI010001236.1:0-11222 GCA_038094615.1 Heimioporus aff. retisporus | reverse complement strand
CTCAGTAGCCCTCACCCAGGTCACTCACAGTCAAAATGGACTATTTCGACATCCCTGAACTTCACTCGAATGGTAGCAACTGGTTGGAATGGCGTGCACTCGTTGAGCAAGTCATTCATGCACATGGACTCCAAGAATATCTTGCAGAAACTGTGGCACACCCAGACTGACAGCATGCAGCCACAGCAAAATGGTTCGTGACTTCAAGCCTACCAGATTTGGTCATATTCGACCTATTTGAGCTCACAGCGCCTCATGAGCAGTGGGCATACCTCATGAAATGGTTTGAACTACCTACAGTACAATACAGGACAGCACATGCAGCCACTGAGCAGCCACACAAACATGCACATGACCCAAAATGGCCAAGTGGCACACACAAAATCAGCATGAGGCATCAACAGCGCTGGCATGTACCAACAGCAGCCACCAACATGTCAGAAGACCCTATGGATGAGATGGGTGACATGGTAAATCACCTGACTGCATCCATAGAGCCCCCTGATGCACCTGACAGTGCGGACATGGGTGAATGGGTTGAGATAGGCGAGGTGAGCTGCAGAGTGGAGAAGAAGTCAGTAGAGGACAGAGAGGTGACAGAAAAGGTCATTGAAGAAGAACGGCGATGAGATGCACCTGAGAGTCTTACTGACAAAGTGCCTAACACATGCAAACTGCCTGCATCCACTGCCATTGTGCCAAGCAATCATATCACATTGTATTGAAATGGAGATGTCGCATATCAAAACACAAACAAAGAGAGATGACAGGACATACCCAAAAGCCATGCCAGCAAAGCATCTAACGCATGAGAACCACCCACACCTAGTCCCATCATACCATGCAGCTGCACCATATTGAACCAAAACAAGAGTGTCACACATCAAAGCACAGACAACAAGGTCGAAAAGGAGGTCAAGAGGGAGTCGAGACACATCAACAAAGAGCAATGGGAGAATGAAAGTGCAAGGATGCAAGTCCATCATGCAGCTGCCAAAATGGCAACCCAGCAGGTCGAGCAACCCACAGCGGTACTTGATGAAAATGGTCAGTGCATGTTGAAAGTCATCAAAGACACACCTAGGGACCCAGGTCCACCACCAGAACAGCCTGACAAGACTGAGTGTCGAATGAACAAGACCCTGAGCATGTTGCTCGAAAGGGGGACATGAGCGCCTGCAAGCCATAAAGGAGCAGGCTATGCACTTGAAGGGGACACAATGAAGGTGTCAGGGCAACACGAGGAAGCCAAAGCAAAGCTGAACATACCAGTGAGGCAACCACACAGCTCCCGGAGCTTCAAGCTCAAGGGAGGGAGGTGGATGTGAGCAACCACCAAAGTTCTGGGTGCCACACTTGAAGCAAGCATGTCAAGAGGATTGGGAGATGGCCAGGCTGCTAGAAAGTGACCAAGAAGGTTGTGGAAAGTGCAGGAACACATCAGCCAAAGGCAAGAATGACAAGTAGATGAAGACTCGCCCTATAGGACCGAGTTTGAACAGATTGCGAGGGATCAAGAGTCGGACATGCCGAAGAAGTTGGGAAGCAATAGGGATGGTCGAGATGAGCTGAGGAAGTTGCTGGCGATAGCGGAACACATCAGGTAGCGAGTGGAGTACCAGGAAGAGGAGAACTCACCTAGGTCAACTCCACATGAACTGCACCAGCCAGGTGATGATACAGCCGCACGAAGAGCCAGCCATGCAGTCCCAGAATGTACCCAATACGTCCAGAACGGGCGTGAAGCCCATCCCCACACGTGGAGTTGAGGTCCAGGCATACCAGGCTGCCCAGAGGTCAAAGCCAAAAATGGAGACCAGGGGGACAATCGCAATGGTGAAAACGGTGCGGATAGCACCGTATGGAGGTGGAATGGATGCTGAATCGATGGCAAAGCAACCGACTGACGATATGAGTCAGAACGACTCAAAATGACCGTGCCAGCTGAAGAGCACACAAGTCAGTACGGTCACCACAAGCTCACAACCAGGCATGTACCTCCACCACCGGATAGTGTCTACAGTGTCCCAGAAGGCCCCCTAGAGCGAAGGATACGAGCGCACATCAGCAAAATCCAGGGCGAGAAGGGTGATGAGTCGAGTAGGCCATACCGTGAGCTGTCTAGTGTGATTGAACATGCGAGAATGATGGTGATGACGTTGGAGGGGTTGGCTGATCGAGTCAAAAGGATGGCGCAGCACGCCGTGACCCAGAACAAGTCAGAACGACCGTGCTAGCTGGAAAGCACACAAATCATGGCGGTATGCAAACACACTCGATAAAATCAATCAGTGCGTGCCTGGGATCGATGACGACGCACCCGAGGATGGCCCACAGCCTCTGCAACCAACCGACGTACGCGATAACTGCCAGAGCAAGCCCAAGACGCATGTCGAGAGGGGTGAGCACACACCTACGAGTCGCAAAGGCGCAGGTCCAGCACTTGAGGCAGATGCATTGGCGACACGAGGGTCTGTCCAAGGAGCCATAGAGGTGCTAGGGAGTGTGTTGCAATTGCTGGAAAGTGTTGAAAATGTGTCAGACCATGAAGAGGGGGCGACTCACCAAAATCGCCACCAAATGAGGTAGACGCAGCGCAAGGCGAAATGGCCGCACGAGAGGTCATCCACAGTGTCCAGGATGCGACGACAACGCCGAGGAACGCGTCCCAACCACCAGAACGTGCTGAAAACGCATCAGAAGACAGAATAGAGGGTGACTCACCAAAATCGCTACCAGTCGAAGAAGACGCGATGAGCCGCAAATCGGCTGCACCAGGCGCCACCCATAACGTCCAGGATGCGACGACAGAGCCAAAGGATGTGTCCCAACCACTAGAACGCACTGAAAAGTGGTCAAAACGCAAAAAGGAGGGTGACTCACCAAAGTCGCTACTAAACGTGCTAGGTGCAACACGAGGCAAAGTGGTCGCAAAGGGCATAGCCCACAGGGTCCAGGAACGTCCCCACCATGGCAGAAATGAGTGCGTCGAGGAAATGAACGTGTATTGTAGAGATCCGGGTACAGGAGGACGAGATGGCAAGAGTGGCAAGGAGAGAAGGGTCGAGGACGATCGAGGATGCGGAGACGGTGCGAAAAGCATTGTATATGATGGGAAAGGCTCCCGGATGGATGGCGCAACGAGCGGCGAGCGATACAGCTCGAAACGAGTCAAAACGCAACCGCTAGCTGGAACAACTACAAGTCAGCACGAAAACCGAAATGGTCAAACGCACGAGGTACCTAGGCCACCCACACCATCCAGAAAGTGTCCCAGACGTCCCAAGTCCCATCCGAACCCGCCACGTCGCTGAGGCAAGTCAAAATCACGCCCTATGAAGGTTAGCAATATGGATTGACCTACCGCGTATCCAAGGCGATCCAGGCAAATTGAAGCAACTGGATGCGATCCAAATGGAATGCGGGTGGAGGGGCTGCGTCCCCACTGCAGAACGGGTGAGATCAACGAGATCAAGGCAGCACCGTGTGTGATAGCAAGGGCAATGTGACTAGGGCTCCGTGAAAAACTGTCCTCCGAGTTTTTGACAGGTTTAAACTCAACGTTGCCAAGAAGCGAGTTTTTGACATGTGTTTAAAAACTAGTTTTTGACATAGTAAATAAAATGGCAAATATCACTATAGAAACTTGAAAGACCAGTCAATTGGTGTGGTTGAATCTTTGGGGAACTGGCCCAGCAGAGGTGTAGCACTCGACAAGCCAAGGGAAAGCGCAATGGGCTTATCTGACAATATGTCGAGCAACTCTGGGGCATTGAGTTTGACTTCATCCTCTGAGGCGAGTAAGTCACTCTTGGAGGCAATGTAATCCGGGTCGTTCTCGACCAATGAATTGTCCCCCTCCAACCATTCTGCACCATCATCAGCTTGCAAGATAGTGCTGGTGTCCATATCTAAAGGATTAGCATCTTGGTTGGTGACTGTGGAGTCATCCAAGTCATCAGTAGTGGCATGTGTTGTTGCCATGCTTTGAGAAAGGTCCCGAAATCTGAGGATAGGCTTCCGCTTTGCTGTCCACTTATTCTGCAATTCAAGCAGTCAGATGGTTCACATTGAAACAGATGATTTTTTGTCAGAGTACTTACCTGTGATGGATCCATGAGTGCCCATTGACGGACTTGTACCTGATTGATCAATGTTGAGCTCTTCTGGCTACTTCGAATGGTGGAGTTTAGCCATGTCATAGTTGATGCAGTCCGCTCATCAGCCATAGAGTTGACTGAAACTGAAAAGAGCTTTTGTGCAAAGTACTGCAGGAAAGTGGCAGTTCATATGGCATTGTGTATGTATAGCATAATGGTACTTTACCACAAGGATGTCTGCACCATCATGATCCTGAAAGTCACACCAATATTTGAAAATATCAGTGTCTGCTGTGATTGTCCCATTAAATGGCCAGACTCCTTTGGCATAGGCAATGAACTGTTCTTTCAGCTTTTCAACAGCCACAGGCTTACTGGTATCATGGATTTTAACCCCTTTCACCTCATATTCAATACAAAGCTGTGAGACAAGAAATGTCCCTATTCTTGTCAGCATGGCAGAGGTTCAAGTAGCCACCTGAGCTGTACTAGCAGAGGGTTGGTTGTCACCATGATCACCATGCTGAATTTGAATTGTAGGAATAGCAAGGGGATTGACATCCTTGAGTATTCCAGCACCATGATTGCCTGCCACACATAGAGTCAGATAGTCTGATAGCATGACTGATGGAATCACACACCTGGAGTGAGGAAAAATGTGGTGATGAAAATGTCAGAAGGGCCATCATTTATCATTTGGTTGAAATGATAATTGCAAAGTTGTCGAATTTGTTCCAAAACATTGGTTGGAAGCTTTGTGAGGTTTTTTTTACAAACATCAGCGAATGTGGCCTGCACTGCCAGCCAGAAAGTGTAAATATCTGCTGCAGTTGTGAAAGTTGACTCAAGGCACTTGGTTGCCTTTGCTGGAGGGCCAATTGCAGCAAGTAATTGCTGGAAAGACAATTGGAATCCTAGTGTCTCTGCAGTATCAGGAAGAAAGGAGCTGTTGACATCCTAAAAGAATTGTAATTAGTATTGCCTATTGGCCCAAAACAGTTGATTGATAAATTGGTAATACCGGTATTGTGATCACTTGGTTGCCACAGAGCTCATGGATTGCAGGAAGACACTGTTGCACTGACATTCCTGCAAAGTACATGGTGCCAAAGCAGGTGTTTCCAATTGCTTCAATGCCTCGTGATATATCATGCTTTTTTCAAGCCTTGTTTAACTGGGCATTTGCAAACGTTGACTTCCGGAGGAATTTAACCACTCGTCGTATGGTCTTGATGACCTAGTAAATACACATATCATTTGTGTTGTACAAAAGGCACAACCAGGATTGACTTACTTCCTTGAAGTATGGAATCAGACAGATGTCCTTCACAAGGAGGTTCATATGATGACATGGATCAGGTACATTCAAAATCCATGGATACTTTGCCTGAACCTTCTTTCGGGTGAGATGTGTATTTCCTGTATCATCTGAACATATCCCTGAGAATTGTTTTGAGCCAACTTGGATTATTATCTGTGGATGGACATGGTAAAATAGGGAAAGTCAATGTTGGTAAAGCCTATACTTACCTCATCTAGTACCACAAACAAGTGGTTTGTGGTGTGGGACTCATCAGATGCTTCATTTCCATTGAAGAGAAAGACCCGATGATCAGGTGTGATAATGTGGATCGTGTACACAGACTTGGGACACCGTGTTGTTTGGCCATCAAATGTTATGCTGAGATTGGTGCAGTTCTGCAGATGTTTTAGCTGCTCTGTATGCACCAGTGCAGCTTCGGCTGGTATCTGATATTCCTCCAGCTTCGAAGCTGAGGCTGGTACATATGATGGGAGAGCATGATTCCATAATGCCTTCCACTTTGGAAGATCTGCCTTTGATGGAGGAAGGCCACCAACACAAAAGAATTGCACAATATCTGCATCAAGCTGAATAGTGAGCTGATCCAGCCAAGCCTTTTTAGCGATAGGTAACACTGATGGCTGATTTGGGATGCTGGCAGCTGCTTGTTTGGATTTTTTGGTGGATGCTAAGGATAGTGAAGTATGGATGTGGGTTCCAATGACTTTGGCTGATGGAGCTTCAACTGTGAGTCCTCCATCTAGCTCTTCATGGAGGGTGTGTGGTAGGTGTTCACAGGTTGCTGCATGGCTCATGATTTGTCTCTTGACACAGTTCTTGCTTTTCCAGGCAACAGTACATCCATCCAAGGTTCCTGCACAATGAAAAACATTGGCCTTGCTAGGATCATCGCGTTTGGGACAGCGGATTGCAAGACGTGGTAGCCGTTCATCTCCAGGATGGCCACTGTGACCCTTTGTGATTGGCTCAGGATCATCAACATATTCAGATATACTGATTTGGAGATCTTGTGTTTCAGATAGTGTTTCAGACTCTGTCTCAACACCGGCAGCAGGTCCAGTATGCAGAATTTTTGTGCAGGCATCAGGTATCTGGTACGTCATGGTCAAATCATCATTCACTGTATGGTAAAATGGAAGTGCCTCACAGCCACATTTGCACATTTGCAATGATACTCAGCAACCTGCAGCAGATCCTCCACCCACTTTCAAAGAATTGCAGAGTTGGGTGCTCGACTCAGCTCGCTCTCGAGTGCATCAACAACAGCAGATAACCCAGGGCCACGCTCGACAAACTCAAACCGGCAAGGTGCATTGTCATTTCCCCTACCATTAGGGGCAAACGTAACTTCTAGTACGTTGTTCAATGCAGCTTTGGTTGTTCCATACAGCTCAACTTTCTCAGGATCAGGTATGTAGTGCTCAAAGCAATAGTGTTTGTTCCCCAGGGGTATAGAGTTGGGAAGGTGCAATAATGCAGCACGAAGGGAGTTTAGGGACTGGCTAGCACTAGCCAGATCAGCGAAGAAGCTCATTGAGTGGCCTGGTTGACACACACCTGCTGCAAAGATTTTAGTTCAACTAATTTAACATTGGCAGCAGGGCAGCTCATGTCATTATCTGTTTTTGACAGGTTTTTGACACTCAAATTAGGCCCTGGAGATATGTACATGTTAAAAACTAGTATTTAACATGTCAAAAAAGGTGGTAGTTAAAAACATCCGAGTTTTTCACGGAGCCCTAAATGCGACTATGAGTCACAACTTACCATATACGGCAACAGGTCGAGCACCACACATCCCACAACAAGTGCATTGCACCACCCTCACAGACGCATCACGATGATGACGAAGCCGTCAATATATATGTATTGAAGCTACATGGCTACTACTACTCTGCCATAGATGCTGCATGAGTCTAGAAGACCGTACTAAGGTGAGTTCACCAGCGAGCCATGACTTCCCTGATTAGGAAGGAGTGCAACCGGACTGTGACATGACCCACCTGTGTGTCACCATTAACATTATACATTAGTAATAATTTCATGGAGTGACTTTCTTACTAGTTAGCGAGGCTTCTATGTTGTAAAGTGCTGCAGCAATACATGCAGCTATCAGCAGTACCTTAGTGACCTGATCCACTACCCATTAGGCAAGCAGTGGACAAGATAAGATTATAGCTTATCATAGCACGTGCCCATGTGCAGCACACCACATCGCTGAGTGCTGAATGCCCTCCCATGCCACCCAATTGCCACCACGCCCTAATGTCAACACTGTGGCTGATGATGATGAGCACAATGAACATGTTTCGCCACCATTCTTGACATGGTCTTCACATAATATACATATTTATACTATTCTGGTACAATATATACATCAGCAAAATGTCCTTTTTGACACAAAATTGCCCTATGTGTTGTGCCACCAGCTTAATAGTTATGACCTTGAAAATTGGTACAGAAGCCAGTATATATGAAGAGATTGGACTATAAAATTTTCAGCCTATGTCATGACTGAAAATGTTGAGATAAGTAACCCCTATTTCTCTGCACAGGTCTGTATTACTAGGTACCTTGCTGTAGTGTCTGTACAGCCCTGTGGACCTCTGCCAATGCAAAGGACATTTTGCTGATGTACTGCTAAAAAATGTACAGCACCTTGTTCATGCAGCCAATTCAACTTGTGGGGAATGCCACAGTGAATCAGATCAGCCCACCACACCAGTAGAGTTTCAACTCTCTTCTCCACAGTATGCTCGATGCTCTCGACGCCAGGCAGCACTTTGCCCTCGACTTTCCACACTCCTTCTGGTTGCTTAGTGCTCTAGATGTTGAGCAGCACTTCACCTTTGACTTTCTGTGCTCTTTCTGGTCACTCAATGCTCTCCACGTTGGGCTGTGCTTTACCCTCAGCTTTTCATGCTCCTTCTGGTCTGGTTTTGTCCTATGCCACATATCTATGGTGCTAGTCCTGGACACTATCAAAACACACTTCTTCAAGCTGAGCTTTCTCCACTTACTCGGTTTGTGCACTGGTTGGCCCGTCCAGTTCTATTATGCTTTATTTCAAATTATTTGCCTCATGCAACTCACTTGAACTCAGCCTGCAGGTCCCCCTTTCTTGACAACTCTCCAACAAGGCTGCAAAATGGTCAAGAAATTGCATTTGTCATCCAGACATGTTAGGATGACAGTAATGTCCACAACTGGCACTACTCAAACTTCCATCGCATCTCTCACTTGGATTGGCAAAGAGCACTTGGAAGCAGAGTGAAAGCTAATGGAGGAAGCTGGTGCATACCTTCAGATTTTACTTGACTCTTTGCTAACTGAATGGTAGTCAATTTAAGGCATATGCAGCAATCCCTTGCTAAGGCTCAACTGGATGTTGGTGACTTCACAGAATACAACGGCAATGATACACCCTGGAACCAAAACTTTAGTGATGACATGCTGACCAAGCAGGGAGTCAGAGTGGACCATGTGGCTGACAATAATGATGCTGACAACCTGGAAGAACTTCCAAGCACATTCTCCAAGTATTTCAGACCTGGTGTTCACAGGTATGCTTGACACTCATTGCCACCTCAATCACTTAAGCAAAAATCGGAATACTACAAGATGGTATGACAAGCACACTTGCCTGCAACAAAATGAATATGTCCACAAAGCTTGGAAAGACCAGCTTACTACTCTCGTCAATCAGTATCTTGCCTGGAAGCATGGGATCAACCCAGCAATGGAGGTTGATGACAGTACACACCACACTTTCCATGTGGATTTGATTGGTGTCTTCAGTATGTAGTTGTTTCCGTGACTCTCGCTCTACGTTAATTTTATTTATCAAGATTTTACTGAACAATTCATGGTGACTCAGAGAGCCGACAAGCTCTCCAATGTAGCTCTGATTCATGCTGGCTTACTCAGTTGTTCCCCTGTGCAGCCCGTCATCGCGATCAGACTAGAATGCCTGGAGCTCTATCACCAATTATGATGCCAACAATCTTCGTTCAGCATTCAAGCAATGGTGAAGGTGCTATGCGCCCTACAATGTGTATGTACTCATGTTGGGTAACTACATCGGCTAATGTCTTTCCCCAGGTTTTGTACACATCATCTTTGGAACCAATTTGCAGCTGTGTTTGACATTTACCTTTCTATCAAACGCCATATCCAAACTTCTGTACACCAAGCACTAGATTGTCATGGGCTTGCTTGGAGACTCAGCCATGCTTGTTCACTGTGCACCTTCAAGGTACATCCCACCGCTTATGCAATATAACTTTTTCATATATTTGTAGTTGGATGATGAAGCCAAATTATCCCCTGCTCAATTGTCCAATATGGATGGGAATTTTCCTGTGAAGTGACTTGATGAATCAGGTTCATCTGATCCCCAGGTTTTTGAGAGTGATTATTTTATTCCTACCACTGATATTGAACATTTTAGAACCAATGCTCGCAGGATCTCTGAGAAGACATCTGGTACCAAGGCTGTCACATGTTCATCTAATTGGGGTGCTGCGAAGGCTAGTGAAGAAGACAAGATCTGTGCTTTTGAACAAACTGGTATTTTTGTTCTAGCTTGTCAACATGGCTTTGTTGAGTGCATTGCCAAAATGAGGCACAGCAGTGAGCTGTATGTAATCCTTTTCTCTTTTCTTCTTTTGGATGAATGTACCTGGCAGTGCAAAATACAGTTTGGTGGTGATTAGTCAGATTCTGGAATTCTGCAGAAATGATCATGCTATTGGTCATGACATTGGGTGTGCTTCAAGTGTGACTGTTGCTAACAATGCACTTGGCAGGTGAGCCAAGGAAGCGGGTCTCAAAATTGTTGTCAATGCATTTCATGGTTTTGCTCACAACTGCCTTTGCCAGCTGCAGTACCATCCACTTTATCAGCTGGGTTTCAGAAATGAGGATCTGGAAACATGTGAGCACATCTTCTTCAGATCCAATAGCAATGCACCGCTCATCCAACATGCCTCATATTTCCACTGGAAGCAATTCTTGGATTTACATTTTGACCAATAGGATTCAGACAAGTATCTTGAGCTGAGTACATGTCCTGTGCATCAAACCAACCTGTTATTAATACATGTACAGGCCGGTTTCTTTATAACAACTACAAACAAGCACTTGATATTGTTGACCATTATACAGCCGAGCTGGTTGAATTCAGAGCATTCATGAACTTTGGCAAGGAAGACTTCAAGACTTGGCATCAAGAGGAACTGTCATATCTGAAGGACTGTACTACCAAGCCATCGACCATCTCAATCTCTGTTACATACATTACTGAACTTCAGAAGCTTCAATTTGCGGAGTAAGTAAATAAAATGAATTGTTTGTCCCCAAGCTCACGATCTTTTTAGGAATATGTATGCTAGCATTACGCAATCACCATATCTCACATACACCACCTCCAACTTCACACCCGAATCTGGCTTGAACTACATAACTCGGCAATGCTCAAATTTTGTAAGTGCTGAATACTCCTTGGCCTGGTGCAAATATGAGCTTCAACTAAACGTTGTTGAACACTTCAAGTGGCAACATGGTATTCAAACCTGTTGGTCATCTGATGACCCAGAGTACATTGCAGTGCAGGATTATGCCACACATCACACATTCATTCGCACCATTGACGAGCTTGAAGGCTTGGTTGTTCAGTGCCTCTTCAAATTATCCAAGGCTAATCTAGCTGGTACAGGTCTGTATTTATCTTTCCTCCTTGCAATTGCTTATAAAATTTAGGCTACAAGATGTGTAAGCACATTTCTAAAGCATTAAGG
>JBBPUI010001235.1:0-11223 GCA_038094615.1 Heimioporus aff. retisporus | reverse complement strand
CCCCAAAAGTTGACCTCGAACATGGCTCGTGCATCCGAGTCCTGGAGGGTTTCTACTTCCCCCCCGTAGAACGTGCCTGCGTTGTTGAAGACGACGTCCACGCGACCGAATGCCTCCTGCGCTTTGGCGAACGCGGCAGGAATCGCGTCTTGCTGGGTGACGTCCAACTTGACGACGAGGAGACGGTCGGACGGGTATCGGTCGACGAGATCGTGTAGCACTTCGGGTTTACGGAGAGTAGCGACGACGCTATGGCCATGTTGCAAGAGGTACTCGGCCATGGTGCGGCCGAAGCCAGAAGAGCTTCCAGTGACTAGGGGAGTTAGCTTCGAGCAGTCCTATGACAGAGTGATGTAAACCTACTGAACCAGACTTTGGGTGCTTCCATGGCCTGCAAGATGAGCCCTCTGATCTGGGTCTTTGATAGAAAGCGATAGGCTGCGGGGAATTTATAAGTGGCATGCGCTGAGAGCGGTGGCACTTGCAACTTCCAAGTCGGTACGCCTGCAGAGTTTGGACAGACCTAAGCGACGTCACTGTCATCATAATATCAGCACGTTTGCCGTGTGCGATGCGTGTTAGTAAGAATTTGTTCTCCGAATTATCAAGAATATTCTTGTATCGGGCCGAACAAAGTCCGAGGCTCAGAAGACCTTTTGGAATGGATCGAGTTCTACACCACCACAAAGTCACTGTGGATGTGGGTTTTGAAATACATGTGACATAAGGGTTCCACATGTGAAATCTGTTCTGCTGGTTAGTGGACACTCATAGTATTCAGGGAACATGTACCAGTGAACTTTCCTCATGATGAATGGAGATGAACTGAGCAAGTGCCGCACGGTGGAACAGTAACAGAAGTGCTTCGGCTGAGAAACTATATGATCAAATACGATTGGTCAAATAATTACATAAAGCAACGAGCGCGGGAAAATGACCATTGGAGATATAGGGTGACCCTGTGACCGCTGCCAGAAAGCTGTCAGTGCCAGCACTGGCAGAACACTGCCATGTGAAACTCACTACGACCCTCACGGCTGTTGACTGGAGTGCCTGCAAGTATGGCAGAGTATATGCCAAGTTACAGTAACACTGTAACAGTCGATGCCATAGAGCCCGAGGCTTCAATCAACTTGTGGCGCCAGGTACCATGGACTGGGCCGGGCTATACCACGGTCCAAATTTTTTTCGTACGCTGGTTCCTTTGCTATTATCCATAAAAATATCAACGATATTATGATGACATCTTTGGCAGGTGAATGCTGTCATGCACGTACCATCTAGCAGGTGCCAAAGACAAGAGCTCCCGTGCTTTGCGGTTACCCTTGGTTTTCCGAGAGTTGGCACCTAATTCAAATTTCAATCCTTCCTTGACATGTGTGTACGACCTGTCATCACGTACCGCCTAGCAGGTTGTCGACCTCTCAAAGACAAGGAATCCCATACTCTGCTGTTACCGTTCCCCGAGAGTCGGCGCTGGATCCTCTTTGCGCATAAATGTTTCACCGTTCTATACCAGGTGCGCCCTTTCTCGGACCTCGGGCTCGATTTCATGTGTTTCTTCACGCTTCTTCCAACACCCGAGGACATGCGCCAAGTTGTTCGGCTCAACGTTACCGGACATAACTTATAAACGAGCAGAGGAAACGCGTTATGGCTGGTACTGATGATAATACTCTATTCTGCACGCGATCTACCATCGATGGCGACCTTGTGTACTTGCCCGTCTCTAATCTGTTCCCAACTATACTATGGCGACCAACAACCAGTCTTTTTATTCTACTTTGCGGCATGTAGAATCTTACATTATGTTCACTTCGGTGGCTATCTTGTATGGCGTGGTTTCTGCCTCGCAAGGTGAGCAACGTCACACTATCTCGATATCAACCAAGGGTTCATGCAGCCGATAGGGTTTGTGGATAACTTTATAGTTTGCTCGCATGCCGGACCCTCCTGAGGTTGGTCGAAAGTGTGTATTCCAGAGCATGGCTAGGCTCTCCATTTATTAAGACACTAAGAGGTCTTTTTTCTGAAGTTATCCTCTACCTTTCATCACAGGGAACTTGGGTATGGACTGCAGACCATGACCTAGACGCTTCTGGGCAGACATCCATCTTCACCTGGCGTGGCATCCTGTCAGACTCTGTGGGTCCTATGGCTGATCGGTACTTGTACGCGTAGGGCGTATTCACTCGAGGCGACACTAACTGCTAGCGCAAATGTAAGTTCAACAATCGTCGTCAAGTTGCCTGTTCGCACGGACGATGGTAACATTCTATGCCAGCGGAACACGCGACACTCTACCATATAATCTGGGGAACGCTCAAAACCATTACATCGGATTCGCACGGACAGAGACGGTGGGCACTCCAAGTCGACTTCATCCGATCAGTAGCCATTCAACATCACGTTCGGACAACCATATCATCAACCGAATCCTGCTCCCCCGGCGCCGTACAGCAGCGACAGCGACTTTTATGACCCAAGCTTCCCGGGCGGATTCGACGCGGCTTGGGCGATGTACATCCAAACCTCGTCGAACATCATCCTTTTCGGTATGTCGCGTGGGTCAAGTGAGCTCGTTCCATACGTTCATGCAGGCCTCCGGGTCCTAGAATCTATAGCTTCTTCCAGGTATGCCACAATCTCTGACGCGGTTCCGCTTCTGATACATCCGTCTGATCGTGGACCGTTCGATCGTACGCTAGAACTACACTCAAACCTGTATCGGAACGAACACTTGCCAGGCGCAGATCCTCGACATCGACGCTGGTCGATGTCTACTGTGAACGTCCACAACCTGTCCACGATTGGGGCGACGTATCAGCTGAGCGTAGGCGAGATTGGCATCGTCAACGAAAGCGGAAACGCGGACGGGTTTCAAGAGGCGGTAACCGACTGGTATTACTAGGTGAAAGATTATTAAAAGAACTAACTTGTATAACAACATCTCGATGTGCTCCCACATTCATCCTCATGCGAACTCGGTGCGAAAACCGTCAGGCAGGTGTACATGCGTGCGATCACCGGATGAACCCCCGGTCTCTATCACGAGACAACCATGGAGCACCTCCTATGGACCTTCGGCCTGAACCTGGACGAGCGATCATTCTATTATTCAAAGATTTACGCGACACTGATGTAAACGTCATCAGACCAATCCTTGAACTTCTCTACAGCCTCCAGCAAGCTCTTCCCCTTCTCTCCCGCCTTGAAGAGCGTGATTCTGTGAAGAGGTAGCCGGATGGGTGGGTCCTCCATTCTAGATACGCTCTCAAACGCAATGCATGCCTTGAAGGGATCGCCATCGAAAAAAACACCCGAATCGTGTCTGGTGCGAAATATGTACCCTGGCATGTCTAGATCTGCGTACGCAGGGTGAAGAGGGGCAATGTGAGCGTTTACCGTCGCAATCTCTGTGCGGAACGGTCCAGGTTCGAGCATCGTGACCTATATGCTCGACCAAAATCATTTATCGGAAATGTGGTGTGCGGTCGATCAGACTTGCCTTGATGTTCCAAGCAGGATTCAATTCTTTCACAAGCGACTCGGTCAGTCCCTCGAGTGCAACCTTCCTTCGATACGGTCAAAATCAGAGATAAATCACAAACAAGCAACACTTACGACGCAGCGTAATGTCCGGTGCAGGGACTACCGCTGATTGCTGCGGCGGACGACACCTGCAGAAGCCGACCTCCCCGAGGCTGGTTGACCTCTCGGAAGAACCGCACGGCCTCTTGTGTGACGTGTGCAGCACCCCAAAAGTTGACCTCGAACATGGCTCGTGCATCCGAGTCCTGGAGGGTTTCTACTTCCCCCCCGTAGAACGTGCCTGCGTTGTTGAAGACGACGTCCACGCGACCGAATGCCTCCTGCGCTTTAGCGAACGCGGCAGGAATCGCGTCTTGCTCGGTCACATCCAACTTGACGACGAGGAGACGGTCGGACGGGTGTCTGTCGACGAGGTCATGGAGCACGTCAGGCTTACGGAGAGTGGCGACGACGCTATGGCCATGTTGCAAGAGGTACTCGGTCATGATACGGCCGAAGCCAGACGAACTACCGGTGACTGAGGGGGGAGTCAACTTCGAGTGGTCCTATGACAGAGCGATGAAAACCTACTAAACCAGACTTTGGGTGCTTCCATGTCTTGCAAGGTGAGCCTTCTAATTTCGATCTTCGATAGGGACCGATGAGCCGCGGGGAATTTATAAGTGGCATGCGCTGAGAGCGGTGGCACTTGCAACGTCCAATTGGGCAGACCTAAGCGACGTCACTGTTACCATAATGCCAGCACGTTAGCCGTGTGCGATGCTTGTTAGTACGAACTTATTCTCCGAATTATCAAGAATATCCTTGGATCTAAACAAAAGTTTGAGGCTTAGAAGGACTTTCAATGGATCGGGTTATACTCTAGCCACAAAGATCACTGTGGACGTGAATTTTGAAATGCATGACGGAATAGGATTCTACGTGTGAGACCAGTGTTCTGCCGGTCAGTGGACGTTCATAATATTCGGGGAACATGCACTGGCGAGCTTTTCTCATAATGGATGGAGATGAACTGAATAAGCGCGGTTGAGCAGAGCTCCTTCGGAGAAATTATATGATCGAATCTGATTGGCTTAGTGACCTTCAATTGCCTTTCTCATCGTTTGCGGTCGCTGCTGCCGCACTGACTATGACCATGACTATGACACCATAACAGCCGATGCCACAAAGCCTGCGACGTGTTTCAGCCTGTCGTGCCAGTACCATGGAGAGCTATACCAGGTCCGAGTCTTTTTTTTCGCACGCTAGATCCTTCTTTATTACATCCATCAAAATGCCAACGATACTATGACTCGGATGATATATTTGGGGTGCGACCGCTATCATGCACTGCACGCATCGTCCAGCAGGCTTTCAAAGACGAGGACTTCCATCATTACTTTCGCTGCTATCCTTGGTTCTCCGGTAGTCGGCACCGAATCGAAATTTCAATACTCCATTGACATGTGCGTGCTGGACTTGCCAGTGTCATGCTCGTACCGACTAGCGGGTTGTCAACTTATCCAAGACAAGGGCTTCCATGCTTTGCTGTTACCGTTCCCCAAGAGTCGGTACCGGATTCTCCCCCTCGTAAATGATTCACCATTCACCTTTCTCGGACCTCGGACCTCGGGCCTGATTTCGTGTGTTTCTGCACGCTCCTCAGACACCCGAGGCCATGCGCCTAGTTATTCAGCTCAACGTTGTCGGACGTAACTTATAAACGAGCGGAGGAAACACGTTGTGGCTGGTATTGATAGTGATTTCCTATTCAGCGCGCGATCTACTATCGACGGCGACCTTATATACTTGCACGTCTCTAATCCGTTCCCAGCTGCACGCTTCTCGAAACCATGGCTTCTGGGAACGGGTCTTTTATTACACTTTGCAGCATGCAAGATCTCACATTATGTTTCCTTCTACGACTGTCTGGTAAGACGCAGTTTCTGCCTCGCATGGCGAGCAACGTCCCATCGATACCAGAAAACGGTTCACGCGGCCGATAGGGTTTGTGAACAACTTTTATGGCGTGCTCGCATGTCGAATCCTCCCAAAGCTGGCCGAAAGTGTGTATTCCAGAGCATGGCTAGGATCTCCATTTATCAAGACGCTGGGTGGTTTGTTATCCCCTATCATTCATCCCTTCATCCTTTGAAATGGCTGCACGTATGGTCAGCATACATTTGACGCTGCATAATGTCGTCTCACGTCACCCATAGCATCACTACTGTGACTGTATCCACGTCGATATGTACAGCATTTCCGGGTTTACCGGCGGCTGCCATTTCGGAGATCAACAGCCAGGGTTGTAGGCCCGGGTGGGCCTGGATACTGATTCTAGTGCACTCTCTGATGCATCAGTGGCTGTGGAGTACTCTCGTGCAAGTACGGGAGGGCCTATTCACGCTTCAAGTTGTTTTTGGTGTCCGCGTTTTTTCCTATCACGCTCCTCACCCGACAAGATGCCTTTCTTCATTCAGAAGGAAAGGTTGTATCCCACTCCTGCCTTGACACAGACCAGATCCGAATCAGACCACGAGCACAACTTGAGGTGGAGGGAAACCATCTAGTGGGCCAAATCCCTGCATGCATGGCTACCCTCTTTTCATCGGCGGTGTCGTACGCCTCTGGGATTGCTTTGACCGATGACAATGGGACCAGTCGTGCATGCGACCGGTCTTGGTTAGTGAGTAACATTGTCCATTCAGATTTCTCTTTCTGACCACACACGACAACTTCGAACCAACGATCGTTACGACTATCAAGTACGCGAGCAGCTGATGAGTGTACCTCCATTCGCAACCGCATTCGTGTGTGATCTGATAAAATCCTTCAGCAGTGGCAATGTCCCTAACCCCCATTTCGGACCGCTAACCTAGAATACATCAGTGACGCTTTGTTCGCCTCTTCTAGCCCACGTCGGTTCCGCTGTTTCACGGTATGCTCGCGCCGTCGAGTCGTCATTGGGCACTCATCGCACACGATCAGCACCTCCACCCACGTCTGCTACGCCTTCCTCTTCTTCTCTGTCGCCGATTCCAGCGGTACGCTGCCCGACTTGGCTACATGTCTACCGAACGACACGGCGCCGTTCGCTCGGCGCGCCACGGTAGTCGCATTCTTGGCGACGTTTGTACAGTACAGCACTCTATTCGCCATCTGGCTGTTTGGCAAACTGAGTTACAGGTTACAGTAACAGCGTAATAGCGAATGCCGTAGAGTGGTAGGTGAACGTGGACTCTGGAGTGTCTACACTGCGGGGAGTCCAAAAAAGGAGATGACCCTCGTCGACAATACAGTTCGCGGTGCAAACTTGATCCATTATTTGCCGTACTACAAGTAGACGTCATCAGACCAGTCCCTGTATTTCTCCGCGGTCTCTAACAAATGCTTCCCCTTCTCGTTTGCCATGTTAAGCACCATTCTGTGGAGAGGGAGTCGGATGGGCGGATTCTCCATTCGAGACACGTTCTCAAATGCAATGCATGCTTTCAGAGGATCGCCATCCATACGAACGCCTGATTTGAATATCGCACGCCATTTGCACCCTGGCATATCTGGATCTGCGTACGCAGGGTGGGGAGGTGCTATGTGGCTGTTTACCGTCGCAATCTCTGTGCGAAATGGGCCGGGTTGGAGGATTGTAACCTATTCAAGTCCAATCACCATGTTCTGGAAACGTGCTGTACAGCCCATCAGACTTGCCTTGATGTTCCAAACAGGATCTAATTCCTTCGCGAGGGCCTCGGTCAATCCCTCGAGAGCGAATTTCCTTCAATACGATGAATGCCGTTGAATAAAACACAAAAAAGAGAGACAGGCTCACGATGCGCTGTAATATCCGTAGCACGCGATACTGGAAACCCCCGCTCCAGACGACACCTGCAAAAGCCGACCTCCCTGAGGCCGGTTGACCTCTCGGAAGAACCGCACGGCCTCCCGGGTGACGTGCGCAGCACCCCAAAAATTCACTTCGAACATGTCTCGTGCATCCCCATCCTTTATGGATTCCAGTTCTCCCGTGTAAAATTTGCCTGCGTTGTTGAAGACGACGTCCACGCGACCGAACGCCTCCTGAGCTTTGGCGAACGCGGCGGGAATCGCGTCTTGCTGGGTGATGTCCAACTTGACGACGAGGAGACGGTCGGGCAGGTATCGGCTAACGAGGTCGTGGAGTACTTCAGGTTTACGGAGAGTGGCGACGACCCTATGGCCACATTGCAAAAGATACTCGGTCATGACACGGCCGAAGCCGGACGAACTACCAGTGACTAAGGGAGTTAGCTTCGGGCAGTCCTATGACAGAGTGATGTAAACCTACTGAACCAGACTCTGGATTCTTCCATACTTTGCAGAGAGAGCACCTGGATAGAGAGCAACAAACTGTGGGTATGTCGGCGTTTCCCGGGAGCGGCGGTACACAGCAATGTCGCAAGGGGCTAGTAGGGACGTCTGCAGAGTTCGGGTGAGGTCCGCCGAGCGACGTAAACTCCGGCCACCATGTCCATCCGTGCCCGAGTTGTTGTACATCCCTAAGGATGTTCGAGGGTTCGAGTGTCAGACGGAAGGGGCCAGCATCGATTTACATCCGACCTCTCGTAGTGCAGAGCAATTGTGAAACGTTTCTGTTGTCTCGATAAGGATGACCCGACTGCGACGTGTACGTTGTTTTTCTCACGGCTTTCACGGACCGGATGACACCGTAGCCTACTGTTAGGGCCACGACGATTCGACAGATAGCTTTTCTAGCACTTACTTTCAGGTTTTATGCAATTATCATTCCCACAAAGATAAGTGCGTTCGACTTGCTCCTTCCGAGTTTCTTTTTGGTGAAGCAAGAACCCTTTCGAAGCAATTGCCCAAAGTTGTCCCGCGGGGACGTATGATTCCCACGACTATAGGACATCCCCTCGATGAAGTTCAGTTTGTTAAACACATGCCTCTGGGTGTCTCCATTCAGTGCTGACACAACTCGACTGCTGGCTTTTCTTGATCCGTTGGCACGACTCCCGCAGATGGCCTTAGTAGTAAATTCGCTTGACAGGTTTATGGGGACCTGCAAAACGGAAGCTGATCCTGACTTGGTGAATTCCCTCGCTGATCGGACTCCCTTTTATGCAGTGCCTTGTTTCAGTGACGCCCGGGGCGGAACGTCATCAGATTCGAGCGGGATCGCCTCGTTCTTTTCTAACCTCGCGTCCGGTGCTCGCCCACGCGAAAAGTGCGTCATAGCCATGATTGATGTACTCGATTCCGACGCGCCAGGAGACAAGGGATGGTCTAGGATAGACGCGTGTGCATTGCCCCCTGCCAGAGCGGGGCTGCCGGCGTCATTCTTTGGGCTTGGACCGGTGACTCGGTCAGCTGGTGCATGATGCTGGATCACCGTCATTCACGTGCAGATCATCGGAACCAGGCAGTCCTCAGTGTTCCGTGTCGTTCGCGCTGTACCGGGATAGTGGATCCGGAGGGCATGTCGATAAAAGAGAAAGGAATTGCGTTATGCAAATGGCATTCGTGATTGGACACGATGTGGCGAAAGCTTGCATAGCCACGACGCCGCTATGCCCTTGGACAACTTGCGGGGCAAGATGGCGCACAGCACCACCATGATGTCGTTGCACGGCGGACTCGCTGCTTTGGGTGCTTTCCTCGTCTGCTGATATTTCGTGGCCTCACATACCTGAGTGCGCAACCCCACTCTTCCTCGAACAGATGTTATGATCGTCCGCTTCTGAGGGCTGGAAGCGCGAGCACTCCGCCCATCATCTCACACTGCCTTCGTACATACTCTCTCTCAGTCCCTACCGGCCGAGCACAAACCAAAGATGGTTACAAATAATACGGCGTGGGCGTGGGAATTGAACTCGGTTACGGGTCACCGCGTGCTGTGACCCGTCATCACTGTGAATTTTAGGGCTTTTCCAGGTTCTCCCTCTGCATCCTGGACGACGCTTGAATGGTTTTTGGGATATTTTCAAGCTCGTACATCATTTGAGCCTGGCATGGTGCCAACGGAGCAACTCGCTCAATTTGAAACACGTCCCATTTCGCGACTCGTCCCCCAGCGGTAATGAGGTAAGTTGTGCTTGATCTCCGCGTATTCAATTTATACAAAGGTTACAAGTAGAAGCCCTTTCTGTGGATTTGGCTCGCATAAAAATCGGTACGTCGCTCATCCGAAATTAGAGTATCGTTCTGCTGAGCTGGCATGGCATTTTTGTCACTTGATCGAGTAGTTTGACTTTCCAATCTCAAAGATAAATACCCTTTTTCCATACCCACTGTCTTGAAATGTTTGCCCGTTCCCCATGCGTTACATGTCATGAGGTGTTGCATCGCATGGCACAATTGGCACAGGGGTCTGCGAACGTGGCATGCTCCGCAATTAGCGCAACGCGCACCATATTGCCGGCACATGCTTTCGGTCCTTCTCCTGCGAAAACAGCACAACCAAGGTCAGGTGCTGTGGTGCCCTCTTTGAAGGTACTGTTTAGCACACTTCTTTTGGTCCGACTCTTTCTCTCATCCCACATCCAAATCGCTGTGCAGAAGTATCCAAGTCCTTTTTTTGTTTATGTCTCGTTTCTGGGTTTGTTCCTGTTCGGCGTATTCTTTCGGTATGTACGACGTCGAGCTACGTAACTACCTGTTACCTGACGACCCTTGCAGGTATCCAGCGTAACAAAACGTGTCCATGACAACTGACTTCTTCGAAACTGTGGGACGTGGCAGTTGTTAAAAGGATTGCAATGCTGCGTAACTCGCACCTCTACATAGGTCATCTTTCGGGAGGTTGCCTGCACAACTACCCGTAGGATGAAGCGGGGTTTCATCGAGAAGGTGCGTTTATACTTTATATGGTGAATGAACGACTGCAAGTTCATGTGACTGAGATCCGAACGCTTCTCTCACTATAGCCCGAGCATCCGCGCGTCGGACCTGCGCGAGACACCCACAGTCAATCTAAGTAATCGGCGACTTCGAGATCTTGATCATCCTGGAAAGCCCGACGCGTTTCAAGTTGGTCATTGTTAACTTCGAGATTCCGTTTGCCACTTCTCGAGCCAAAATGATCCGCGTCGGCTTGATAACCGTGACCACATCCGACACCAGGTGTCTACCACATGTCCTTCAATTTGAATTAGGTTGATATTCCCTTTCGCGTGACAGTAAGACGGGCTGTAGTACACTGCTTCGCGGCATGGATCACTGACGTACATGCCAGCTGGTTTCTATTCGACCAAACCGTTCATGTCTCGCCCCTTCTTAGTCAGGGACCCATTCCAGGGCAGGTCACCCGCAGTGTTGCCTTGTGGTCAGACGTCTTCATTCTCACCCTCTTCTAGTCGAACCAAATCCTCGCGAAACTCGGTGTGCATATATAAAGGCCCGGACACCCTCGGCTCTCTCAGCGAACTGCGTTCATTGTTTGCGCGACATCTTTTGTTCCCATCTCAAACCACCATGCGGCTGACATCTACACTGCTCGCTCTCGGCACACTCTTACATGCCTCTCGAGTTGCTGTAGGTCTTGGATCGTCTTGCTCTGGTCCTCTGGGTGGCGGAACTGCGTCAGCGGGCGACCCGTATTGGCTGGAAACGATTGTGCACCAGGGGACGTCACCATTCAATTCCAACTCAACCTATGAAGTTTTTCGCAACGTCAAAGACTATGGAGCCAAGGGGGAT
>JBBPUI010001234.1:0-11226 GCA_038094615.1 Heimioporus aff. retisporus | reverse complement strand
TCGGGGACCGGTGGAATGGTGTAGAGCATGAGATCGTCTGTGGGTTTCATTCGCCAGGACGTGCGAGGCGTATATACGTGGAGGTGAACATACTTGCTTGCTCTAATGTCTGGAATCAGGATGCTGGCCTCGTATGGGCTGAGGATCACGAGCACTCTGTCTCCTCTCTTTTTTCCAGAAAGAATCCATTGGACAGGCCGTAGATACTGATCCACCCTCCCATATGTTGGTATTTGTTTGATTGTCTCGCAGAAATCCGCGGTCGCCAGGATGAATGGGCTCCAGTCGTGGACCTCTTTCGCTACCGCGGCTACAGAACTCTGCTTTAGGCTCGTGAAGACAGGACGAAATGCCTTGGATGTTCGGAGGACCCCCTTTGTCACAAAAGCCCTCACATCTGGGTGGAGGGAATGCTCCGCCGGTTCTGCCTTGGGAGGTAACTCCACCTCTCGCTCACGCTCAATCTCCCGGCTGACCTGTCGTTCGACTTGTTCATCGAGCTGTGCACTATTGATGGATGACTTGGCAACTCCAAGGGTTTCGCAGTGTCGATCAATGTCTTTTTCCAATGTTGACACGGCCGAGTCTGACGAGTTCTGAGCTTGACGCGGTGCGTAGAGATCAGAAAGCGATTTGGTCTCCGATTCGAGCCATGCATCCCCCATCTTTTCCGAAGTGATTTCGTTGTTACAGAAACGGGACCATGCTTCATGTCTACGCTTGTGGCTCATTCCCTGCTGTGCCCACTGGGGTGCTCGTTGCTGAATATCTGTCCAAGTTTCATGGATTGCCCACTTTAAAACGTCGGCGGTAGTAATTTGGATATTTCGATCTTCTTTGTTGGTGATTGAGCGGATGCTCTGATCGACTTCGAGAGGGGCAAAGAACATGACAGAGTGACCATGGCCGAGCTTGCGCATGCGCATGCAACCTAGTATACAAGACTACATGAGCACTCGTGATTAAAGTGCAAAAGGATGATCGTACCTTGTACAAGTCGATCTTTCGTGACTTTTGGACCCAGAGTAACAGCGGCTCGGAACCCATTAGGGAATTTCAGGTCGGTACCCCTGGTATGTGGATGATCCAGATAAATAACACAACGATCCAGCCGCTCAGCCAGAGGTGATGACGACAGTGGCAGTGTAGTTCCATTTCTTGCAAGAACCATCAACTTCCCGACCTCATCGAAATAGACTGCACCAGCAGCACTAGTGAGGTACAGCCAATCAGTGGCTAACTTCTCATTGGATACATCCATTATCTGTGCCCCGACATCTAGCAAGACGCGGATTCTGGGTTCTTGGCTAGAGATCATTTCGAGAACTTTCGAGGTTCTTCCGGGGCCAATGGATCTTCTCGGCCGACCATTCTCCGACTCGCCAGCGATTACTCCATAGGAATCGTTTTCTTTCTGGAGAAGACAGGCGAGGACTCTCGCGCTGGCTCCCTGCTGATGATCCAGCTCCCATGGGCTAATAGAGGTGGGCAGCAAATATCGACTATCATTGGTACCCGAAAATCCTTATGGTCATTAGTGGGATAAGTAAGTTGATTTTATGGTAGTACTGGCACACAGGATCGCTCACCAGTTATCAAACGTTCTCGTTTCTCTACTAAATCCCAACTAGAAGCAGCAAGTTTCCAGGGGTACTCTTTCGCTTCCTTCGGAAACACGACGTGGGAAAGGTAGAAATCTATCGTTGCTTGATTGTAGGCGAAGGTCGGGAATATATCATTGTACCATTGTTCCGATGACTCGAGGTTGAACTCTCTAAAGGTTTGCAACGAGGGAGGTAGCGAGGTAGAGCCGTGTTCTTGAACCCAGAGCACGTATCCCGCTGCAGGATTATCCTGTCTCTGAAGAGTTTGAAAAGAAAGCCTCAGCTCATCCTCTCCGAGACCGGTATAGTAATAAGATAGGCACGTAAGTAAAATCGTGATATCCGGATGACCGAACTGCGTATTAAGTGCTGGAACGTCTTTTGCTTGATATGGAATGGCTAGCTTCGTAGCACTTGACTCCAACTCCCACTGGTATTGCCTAGGGATAAGGCCGTAATCCACGCGCCACCGCCGCTCTGTGAGACAAAACAAGAGAATGTTGGATGCAAAAAGACCACGGAGGAGGAGTAAATTACTCCAGAGATTTTTCTGCAGAGAACTCTTGGCGTACATCTCCACCTCTTTTGCTACGTCAGATCCAACATCATCAACAGACAAAAACCTGCGCATTGCCTCCCGTCGTGTTTGGTCAATAAACCTAAAGTCAAAACCAGACAGACAACCGTCCATCACATCCTTCACGAGCAATGATACCAGCCGTCGACCTGCATCCGAGGTTTGCAAGATGCGGAAGTGCGGAAACGATCCAGCCCTGTGGCTTTCATACTCCACCGAGTGTGGGAGATCTTTGGAGAGGGATGACGCATGGCGTTTCACCAGTCTGAGAACTTTCTGAATGACCATCCATCGGTCTGGGTATCCTTCCATTTTCTGCGGGTCGCCAATAGTGTAAACTAGTTGGTGTCGAGGATGAAGTATTTCGTCGCTCTCATCGAGTATATCTCGGACACGAGAATGAAGCCACCTCTGAAGATCTTGAAGTTGAGATGCAACTCCCTGCAACATGCTGTCCGCCTCTCCAAGTTGTCCTGTGGCCGGGTGACGGAGACCACAAAATGCTTGCATCACGGTAGCGAGATGACTATTTTTGAGCTGGTGTTGTTAAGCAACTGAATTGAATCCCGCTAAATTTACCATTGGCACTCACATATTTCAACGACATGGCCGCTATCACCACACAATGCTCGTGTGCTAAGTCTAGAAGCCTCCGCGTCTGCTTAGGCATGGTATCAGTGAACTGACTTTCGATACTTTTTAATTTGAGTGACAACACATCCTCCGGCTGAACAAGCAAAACGCCGCGCTCCTCCATGCATCTAGACATTTTTTTGTATGCGGCTTCGATCACCAATGCTCGCGAATATTTAGAACGTGTGACTGGAAGGCAGTAAACCGGCCTGTTCAAAAAATTGCCGAGACGCTCAGAAAGGAGGTGCACCGTTTGGACTAGCAATCCTTCGGGGACAATGACACGGACAAGTTGGTGACCATCGGCAAGAGCGGCAGCCACAATTGGAATGATCACAGAGGACTTCCCCTCACCCATGTTCACCTGCATTACTGTGTTTTCCCTGGTTCGTGGAGATATCATCTCCAGTGCAGTATTGACTTGCTCACGGCGCACGAGGAAGTTTTCTTGTAGCTAATATGCAAATTAAACAAATGATAAATGAACATATGCCCACAATCATTAAAGATTGGAACATACCTGTAGCAGTAACCAATCAGGGTATTGTTCAGCATTCCACCCATCACATCCTTCATGCTCGAACTCCTTTATGAACTCTTCTTCCATGCCTTCCAAGGCAAACCGCAACAATCTTCGGGACCGTTGAAATTCCAATAGAAGAAGGGCAAATGATGACAAGCAGTGCCTCCAGTCCTCCGGGAGTTTAATCAGTGAGGTGGATGCGAGGCATCGCAAGAGAGATTGCGGCGTGATCCGTGGCCATTGACCACATCGAACGAGCGCCTGTTCAAAATCGTCTGTTGGGCCCAAGCATCCATCGAGATGCCGTACAGCATCCATGTATTTCCCTCTGCATTGCACAAAATGTTCCTTGAGCTCACAGATCGGATACTTCTCCACCCTATTGCAGCGTTTGTTATATCTCTCGCGAACATGCCGTGCGCTAGCATGAAGATCAGTGATGTACTGTTCCAGGAAGGTCGGATTGCCTCCGTTCATCTGGGTTGGAAGACAGGATAGTAGTCGAGCAAGTTCTGGAGTATCACGAGACAAGCATATGTCGCTATATGATTTGTAGAACGGTGGTTTAATCGAATGCGGGAGCGATGGGGCATGTCGTTCAGAGAGTAACTTATCTAGGGTAACTCGCCATGAATTCTGGTGTCGTAAAGGTAGCGGTAAGGATGGAAAGGTGCGGGTGATGTGATGATTCGTAGCAGTGTGCGCCTGGGTACTAGTGGGCCGCGATTCGAGGTCAGGGGTGACCATGACATGAGGAGGTTGGAGACTCAGATCACTCGTATGTAGGACAGCACGTGGCCTTAGCTGTGGGTGAGGTACTTGGAGGACACGGGTGAGATCCTCCAGTAGTTTCCAATTGCGGTAGCAACTCGAGAAGAGTTCCTGCAGAATGTGAGCTAAACTCTCTACGTCCCATACTCCAGGATCTAAGGAAAATGTCGGGATAGTATTTGATGGCCAAGAATCAAGCAGGCATTCCACGATGGCATCGATTTTATCCCATTCCGCGTGTTCATCCCCGGTCTCGTTTGTAAGTGGGTGTAGAGAGTCATAGATATGATACAGTAACACTTTTCTCGTGGGAGAGTACCCACCCAAAAGGTAGTAGTCTGTGTAGTTGGCCCAGTGGTACCGCTCCTGCTTTGCAAATGCCAGTAACATCGAGAGAAAGGCCGTCTGAGGGTGCGATGAGCAATATGCTTGAGTGGGAATTAGAAACAGTAGCCGAAATTGCCTGTCAGCGCTATTATCGTGTCCTCGTAACCTGAAGATGTCATTTACTTTCGCTTGAAGTACTTGCGGGAGATATGGATTCCACAGTACTCTGTCATACGGTGATGGCCAATGAGTGACGTCTCTGCTCATAGAATCGCCCCAGATCTCCGACCATTTCGACGCGATGCTCGTGATTGTGGGCGCATCGAGTAACCTGCGGTGAACCAACAATGCCGCAGTAAAAACAACATCCTCGAGCTCAAAGTCGGTGAATGATGACACTGAATATCTCATGTCAACAGCACTTCCTCGCAGTTCTGAGGTTCGCGTAGCACCACTGAGCGGAAATAAGTATTCAGCCCGTGAAGTTGCACGCTTGCATTCCGGATCCGGACCTTCATGTGCTGCAGGAAAAGTTTCCTGAGCTGCAAGCTGGGGGTACCATGAAAAGATTTCTTTCAATGGTCGGTAAATGACACTCTTGAACAATCCAATTGGGAGGGTTCTCATCGACTGATAATCAGCAGATGCCACAATAGACAGTGCTTCCTGGGCACCTGTTTTGGCTGTCAATGGGTCTGGCCGCCAGTCGATACTTGTCTTTGCATGCAGATATGATAGAAACTGTTTGCTATCCAAACTAGGACCCACTAAGCAGCCCAGCTCAGTATCCACTTTGTAGACATGATATGTGGGTAACTCCTGCAAGTCTGAGGCAAGCGGATAGAATTCTGGGAACCGACGGGTCGGTATCAGAACATATCTTGGGACAAACCCCTCTTCAAACTCAGCTTTCCCCCGAAGAACGAGTCGACTGTCTAAACCAAATAGTGTCCCAATATCTTGATTCTTGTCATAGATCATTTCCCTGAAATCCTCCGACTCTAGATCTCCATCCATATTAAGAAAGAAGGATAATCCATGGCGAGGCATGGCAACGGACAATCGTGGCGCATGCGAGGAGTCGGTAGTAGACACGGTGATTATGAGATTTTCGGGATCTTCTAGACCCTTCAGTAGACCGGAGACCATTGCCCAGGTCCGGCTCTTCATGTCCACCATATATTCGCTGCCTTTGCATACAAGATAGTGACCGGATGTGCCAACGATCTCCCAATCAGGCCCATTCCTGATGGTGCGGATATCAATCCAGGATGTAGCGAGGTTCAACCAATGATGGTGGCGTTCGATAAGACACGTTGGAAGCTCGCCCTTCAACTGGTCTGGGGGAATGAGTTCCAAGATATCAGTTGTGTCTCTGTGACAGGCCCAAATTACTATATCTTCATGTCTGAGTGAAAAATGAACCTGCAGCATTTTAGTTATTGCATGTTTCGTGAGCCGGGGACACTTGCAAAGTGGTCATCAATCATGCCCAAGGTCACAAAATCCATTCCCGGAAGATCGGATGGAATGACATGAAGAGCCCCCTGTAAATAGCAGCTCACATCCAATCTGTATTACAATCTTCAGTAGGAACACACCTCAGAATACATTTCACGGTATAATGGATGGACGCTAATTTTGCGCGGCAAGCCTGCCACTGGCCGACTATCGACCAGGAGTGACCCATCGAGCAGGTTAATATGCACATTTTGTGGATGTCGACATGGTGTTTCAACCATTGTGCAGACCAACCAATGGGAGCCTGAGTTCTCAAGCTTCCAACGTTTTGGCCCAGGTCGATACCCAGGCCAAACATTGTGTACTGCGAGGTCGATGCCCTGCTCTGTGACCTCAGATCCGATGATATCCTTCAGTATTGCCTCAACAGCGACAGAGAGCCGACGGTCTCGTTGATGGAGAAGTCTCGAGTAGTCGTGAATGTCAGAAGAACTGAAATGAGACTTGCCGCACACAGGCGAGTCACATTTCGGAGATGTAGGAAGGTAGTTTGTTGCCTGTATAAAAAAAACGCAAGCCAATAGAGCTTCCACATCCACTGCGGAATCGACCACCCTGGGGAGCAAACTGGCACCGACATCGAACGTGCTCCGACAGGTGGTAGCCATCTTGTAGAGAACCTGACGTCGCTCCCCATCCACAGGCGCCTGTATCAGACTATATGCAAGCTCTTGGACCCATGCCAGAGTCTTCCTGCGTACGTCCCGAAGAAGATGGAGAATTCGCTTTGAAAGGTCTTCACAAGGGCTTGATGCAAGCATTCGAGCGAGTAGCATAGAGATGGTACGCATCGTCACCTCATCCAATGAGCTAGTACTAGTATCCAAGAATAGAATTTCAAGCTCATCGAGTAAGACATTGCAGAAGGACGGATCTTGAAGTTCCTGATGCCACACCCATTCCCCCGTGGTCACGTCGAATGGACCAACCTGTGATGTCACCTGAGCAAGGAAAAAATAGATTTCATGAGAGTAGAAATTGAAAGTCCTCCCGCGCAATTCCCGTAGAATATTGAGCCATTGGAGTGAGCCACCGCTACTACGCAAGTGGCCACAAGCAACGAATTCATCAAGGGAGAGTTCGGAATGGCACTCGGATTGGGAAGCCAACACATCGTTAGAAGTGTGAATGGTATCTCTAACATATTTGGCAATGGTTTTTGCTTTGCGGTCGGAATCAGTGGGAACATGGTTGTTGATATCGCCAAGAATATTGTAGTATGTGATGAGTTGTGACAATGGGCCGTCCCCGACCCTGCACCATCTTGACCGCTCATCACAAAAATGAATCCACCAAAATGCATAACGCAATCTTGGGCCCATGTGCGAATCATGACCCTTGGAGTGGCAAAATGCAAGGTGAAACTGACTGCGCATGGATATCCGGCGGTACGAATGCTCGGCGAGATAGGGCCGCATTTCAGGAATGTCATGAAGTAAATCTAGGGATTTTGATTCAGGTTCGATAGCAAGTGGTTCCACTCTTGCTCTGTCAAAGCGGTATAGGAGGTGCAATGTAGCAGAACGCCAAACGTGAAAGGGAAGCGGGCATTGCAACTCGAAGGATATGACTTTGATATGCGACGACAGAATGGGCACCAGCGACCTTGCGGATTCTGCGCCATTATCAATTTTGCCGCGTGAGTTGTATCCATCCTGTTGGCGGAATATGACATCACGGAAAGTAAGTGCCAGGGTTTCATATTCCTTCCTGCTTTCAGGTCCACTGGAAATTGTCTTCTCCTCCATGCGATGCCTGAGGGCCTGCAAATCATCTGAACTGTCATAGTAACGAACAGGAAAGCTGTCTTCGGTAAATTCATCCGATAGCACTGACAGTCCTGCATGTGACACAGAGTGGCGATTAGCGAGGTAAAGGTACACGCGGGAAAGACGCTGGAGTTTCGTCATATCGCGAAGGAACAATGATTCTAACAAAGATATCGGAAGTTCTGGAGAGTACTCAGCAAGCACGGGAATCTTCGCAATGACCAGCGTGTCAAGTGCGACCCACATCTCTAGTGCTGTCAACACCATGATCGACTGTAATTCTGGATTGTCCATGTACGTCTGTGATCCACAGGATAGATATGCATCCATCAACATGACAAGCTGCATGCATGCCTCATCTACACTTGCGATGTGAGCAACCCAGTGGTCGATACCCTTCTCGACTGATAACTCTACATCATAAAGAGCGACGTAAGGGTCCACACTATAGGCCATCTCGAAAAAAGTCATGTCTGATGATAAGAAATCTTCAAGGGTACCCCTGTAATACTCTTTGGGGTGGAAGGGAGCTGCAGGGGATACACGACCGGCGTTTGCAAGGGCATTGCGTACGTATTCGCTACAACGCGGGAGTGAAAGCTGAGTATCGCCAGCAAGGTCAAGTTCAGAGGGGTTCCAATATGGTTTGGGCTTGGAAACCTGTAGCTCCACCGTCCTCAAGTTGAGGGTGTCCTGAAGACGAGTACATGTCTTGAGTACCATAACAGACATCCAATTGGGTGCAGATGAACCAAGTTTGCTCAAACGCTGAAGGATTTTGACCGACATTAAATGAAGCAAATTACTGGCCAAGCCCACGTCGTTCGCATCGTTTGCGAGGTTGCATATGAAGAACAGCATAAATTCTTTGTAGGACGCTCTTCCGAGAGGAGAGCGATCAAAGGACGTCTGGATGGCGACTCTGATCAGGAGCCAGAGCGGAGATCGACGCCATGGGTTTCCTTTCTCAAAAGAACCAACTTCGTCACCAACGCGTTTGAGAATATGAGGACCCTCGATTATATGGCCAACGCTACGTAGGATCCCAGTAAGGAGCGTAGTGATGTACCCTGGGTGACCAGCTGGAACTTCCGAAGGGCCTGAGTCGACCTTATCCGGAAGAGACAGGAAGTTGGCAAGTTCAGTTTGGAAATGTGCCTCGTCAAAGACTTTATTAGGTATCTCAATGGCCGTCCCAGCATAGGAACATAGAAGCCTCCTTCCCGTGCGTACCACAGCATCGCGATTAGGAGATGCTTCGAACGATTCGTAGAGAGTGCGGTCATCCCGCCTTCTGAATATAACTCCAGCATGCTGTGATCGAATAAGAAATACAAGTATGTCTGCGAACGTTTAGACTCGTATGTATGAAATTTAAGTACATACCTCCTGGCTTCATATCGCCGAATTGGGAGATAGCGTAGTCTTTGTCTAGATGTCCGGTCTCAAGAGAAGCTCGTAGATTGTCTAACATCCTTGCGATATGATGCCATCTTGACCGCAAAGTGTAATCAATGTGGGCGCTGTAGGCGTGTGCGGCAGTACAGACTGCGCTTGCTAACGAGAGTTCATTTTGTAGGGTAAAATCACTTTCTTCTGGGAGCGCTGGTGGAAAAAATACGTGGGTAACAGCATAATTGAATTTGGGGTCGTCGTCGGCGAATAATGTCATGTTCATTGTATGGTGGAGGATTCAAGAACACGAGGAACAGGATTGAGCGACAACTCGAATAAATGTTCCGAGTCCAATAAATCGCTCTAAAAGTACCAATTACCGAACACAGCAAGGCATAGCCTCAGGGCTGTGGAACCATTTATAGCCCGAAAAAAAAAAAAAGAGAGAGCACACACTGTGTATTACCGGTGCCAATGTGTAGCAATTACGGTCACGGGGGACCCTGAGCATGGCGACTTGCCGTGGACACCATGGATCAATACTAGTACGGTGGGAGGGAAAATTTTTTCAAAGTAATTGGCAAGTGGGTTGCACGCGTACGGCGCGTGACAGCGAGCTCACTGAGAAAATGATTGCGGCCCGGCCGGACCGCTACTTTAGGTTTTCAAAGTCCGTTATGACCAAACTACCGTACGGGGATAGTTAATGAACGCTGAAGTGAACCAACTAACTTTGGCACACATTTGACAAGCAGAGAGTGCCAACTCAGTGCCACTTAGTATGCACCCGTCATCGGGTTCGGTCCCAGCGCTCCACTTTGTTGGCACTCCATTGACCAAGCGAGCAGTATAACCACGAACAACGAGCTGTATGACAACAAACCTTGGCTCACTTCCCTCGCTCAGTTGATTCATAAAGTGTTCCCGCCGGGTCCCTTCCCTTCCCTTTGTTTTATCCTCGAGATAGTTCATCGGTCTCCATGTCCAACTTCCTCAGGACCGCTCTTTCGGTCCAGCCCGATCTTCGCGAAACATTGTTAATGCAGCAGGCCCAAATCAATCGTTTTCGCGAGGGCGGATCGATGATACAGAGTATGCTGCAGTTGTTGCTCTCTCAGGTGCGATCCAATGTGGATGGTACTTCTGTCGCCCGTTTCTCTGGCTGGAGTATGCGTGACCTCCAACAAATTGTTCCCCGTGGTCCGCCTCTTATTGTCGACGATGTGGTATGTCCTTGCACGCTTCCCAACGATTACTCACACATCCTCCATGTGTAGTCCGCGCTCGTGGATGCTGTGGAACACCTCCACGGTGAAATCAATGATAGAGAGTTCCTTGCAAGTAGTTTATATGACGTTCTCTTGGCTGAACTTACTACGTGGCTTAGCTCGAGAAACTCCTCGCGATGCTGGCCCGCCTTCCCGACGATTCGATGATTGCCAAAAGAGCGCAGCAGTACTTTATCAGTTTATGTATGTTGCTATTTTTCCGCTTCTCGACGATATTTGAGTTAAATATGTGTCATAGTATACAAAGACTTACCCCATCCTCCCATTGGATTCCTTTCCACCTTCCACGGTGGCACTTCAGCGATCGCTGAGAACGGAAAGATCTCGTACGCGTTCCGCAGTGCAGACGGTTCTAATTACAACGTTCTTCTCCCCTCTCTTGGGCAAGCCGGCCAACCTTACGCACGCTCTGTGCCTTCCATTCATACTCGAACACTTCCACCACTTCCTGACCCAAGCCTGGTGTTCGATCGTCTCCTGTGCCGGAGAGACGATGACTTCATCCCGCACCCGGGTGGCTTGTCGAGTTTGTTTTTCGCGTTTGCAGATCTCATTATCCACAGCATTTTCAACACGAATAAGACGCACTGGACGATCAATGATGCAAGCAGCTACCTCGACCTAAGCATTGTCTATGGGAGTAATGCGGAGCAAGTGGAGAGTATCCGAAAAAAAGATGGCTCCGGAAAGATCCTGAACGATGCTTTCGCGGATAGTCGTCTGCTTTTCATGCCGCCCTCCGTTTGCGCACTTGCTGTGCTTTTTAGCCGTCATCATAATGTATGTCTATTTGAGCTGTTTTCAGTGTTTATTCGCA
>JBBPUI010001233.1:0-11231 GCA_038094615.1 Heimioporus aff. retisporus | reverse complement strand
CTGGCAGGGATGGAGGCCTCCATCTTTTTTTTTGACAAAAAAGAAAGGAGTAGCTTGGGGGAGTTTAAAGGATGGATTTTGCCAGCTGCAAGGTGTTCATCAAGGAAGGCTTCAGTAGCCACCTTTCATCAGGGGAGAGAGGGTAGAGTTTGCTGATTTTGGAAGTAAAGGTTTCATTGAGGTTGATCTCATGGTTGTAGGGTTGGCTGGGGGGAACATGGTTGGTTGCTTCTTTTGAGGAGATGGAAGCAAAGTCAGTGTATTCTGGGGGGAGAACTGGTTTAAGTTTTGCCTTCTTGGCAGTGATGAGTTTAGCAATGATGGTGTTTGGAACAAAGCAAGAGCCACATTGAATGATTTGTTGAATAACCTGGATGTCATGGTTGTGAAGGAGATGTTGTTGCTGAGTCTCCTTCTGCATGTAGTTGAAGAGTCATCTGTCCCAGATGGTATTGATGTTAACATGGTCAGGGGGTCAGGGGGTTAAGGTTGTGGGAGTTGGAGTTGGAGGAGGTCAGATGTGTTTCTGATAGAGGTGGTCCAATTGATCAGACTCCAGTGGGATGGACAGCTCATGAGAGGTCCAGTTGATGGTGGGGTTGACTTCCTTAAGCCAGGGGAGTCCAAGGATGACATTCTCTTTTCCACAATTGAGGACATAAAAGGTGACTTGGTGAGCCATTGATCCAATGTGGATGAAGAGGAAGGTGGTGGAACAGATTTGCCCATTCTTGTTAGCAGATTGGTCAACATTGTTAACAGTGATGGGGGTGGGGAGTTTAGTTTTCAGGAGTTTGTGTTTCTGGACAAAGTCCCAGTTGATGCAAGAGATTTGCACTCTGGAATCAATCAGAGCATGGGTACCAACAGCTTTTAAGTGCAAGGGTTTGATGATGTGAACAGGGATTTCCATAGACTGTTTGGTTATTGACAATACAAGTATAGATGTACAAGAGAAGGAGGGTCATTGCATTGGGGTACACCCTCCATCTAAAAATCCTTGCCTGGAATGGCAAAGGAGATCTGAGCCACAGTGTCTTTATCATTGTTGTCCTCAACTTCTCTCAGCTAGGGAACCTCTTTGACTTTTCTAATCTTCTTCTCTGAAATCTTCTTTGGCCTAGGGTTGTTGGAAGGGAAGGCAGGGCATTTGTCAGAAAGATGACCAGTCTTTTGGCATCGGAAACAACATCCTTCAGCAATACAGAAACAACATTCCTTGGGGGTGAGTTTGCCAAGTTTGATGGCATCTATGTCCATGGCATTGGGGTCTTTGGTGGGGTGAGAGGAGAAGGTGAAAGAATGATAGGTAGAGGAACCAGACTTGTTCCTTTTGGCAATATCTTCAGCTTTTCCCCATTAGGTGAGGAAATGAACAGCTTTGGGGACCATTTGTCAATTTTGGTGGGGATGGTATCCATGGACATGATGCAATGCATAAAACAGACAGGGAGGGCTGTGGAAAAGTACCTGATGAGGATGTTTTTGTCCATGATCTCACTAATCTGGACCTTGTTGCAGAACTCAGAAATAAACAGAGTGAGTTTGGGGATACTGGCATTGCCAGTCATCTGTTGAGTAGAGAGCCAAGTGATAGCTAAGGCTCAGGTGTCATGATGTTTGAAAGTAGTTTTAAAGGAGGAGATGAAGTCAGAGAACTTGCCAAAACCAATAGGGCATCAGCAAAAGATCAATGCCTATTTTGCTCTAGCAAGTCTACTGTACTCTAGCAGAATCTAGTGGAACTTGGAATAGCCTAGCTACAAGCCTAGCACTGCCTAGCATGCACTACCATGTTAACATGAGCCTGGCACAACCCAGCAAGACTATTGTCTCATTGCCAGCCTGTTGGTGCCTGGCCTAGCTAGTCACCATATACATAAATTCTACTGGTACACAAAAAAAAAAAAGCTAGATCAAAATACAATTTCATTTGCATGATGATCAGCATATTTATTCACATAATAAAAATTAAACATGTCCAGGGATAAAGATGAAGTGAGGCTTGGAGGGATAGTTCCCTCACCAAACACTGGAATCAAATGTGCTGCTCTATATATCACATCAATGTGTTTGACAGATTGAACCCATTGCCCACAACAATCAACTTGTGGACAGACCTTCCATGACCTTCCACAATCCAGTAATTGGATCAAGAGAATTTCCTATCCATGCAAATCTGTCAACCAATGCACATGAACAGAGCCTGTCATTGAAGATGAAAGAAAAAAAAGGACAGACACAGCCAATAATCATGCCTCTCATCCCACAACAGTTCTCATTGACAATCATGAAGACACAGTCATGACATGCTTTGTGACCTTGCTAGGAAGGCATAGCATGGATCCACTCATGCCACATACTATAGATTCCTGATATGTCAGATGGGGCATGAAAAGTTGCTGCTGCTGAGTGGTAAACCCAGACTGGTCCATCAAATCAAAGTGACATCAGTTGACAATGAGTTGTGTTCAAGTGTGTCAAGAAAGTTATAGACAAGCCATGGAAGCCATGATTCATTGATCTGGAGAGCAAGACACATCAGTTGTATTGCATACCCATGTTTTGAATGTATTGTAAGTATTTCACATCAAACTAGTAAATAGACATACATGATTGCATGGGTAAATACATAAGGCTTTCAACATGTACTGAATCAATGGCTTCATTGTCTGGATCATCTTGGTCAATATCTTGGTTTATCAGGACCAATTGGGATAATGATGGAGCTTTGATGTTGGGCGGCAGCATGCCCTGCTCGGCAAAAAATGTTCAAGCAGTAGCAAGCTTGTTGAGACATTGAATTGTCAACAGCATTTGCCCAATCACATTATAACAGTTTGAACAATGCCATGGGTGTTTGACTGCCATTATATGGCATGACTCAGTGATAGAGCCACACAAGCCATTTGGTACCCCAAATTCCTGGATCATATGGACGTAATGACAGTGCACATGCTGATGAGGGAGGGAAAATCCATTGGGCCAAACATTGACATGGAAGACCATGTGGTGTAAGTGAAATGCTGCCAGAGCATTTTTGGCAGCATCCAAATCCTTGAGCTGAAGTTCTGGGCAACAAACAATACAACAGAAGTCCATAAATGCAGCTAAACACTGCACCAGCTGTGGGAGGACATACTCTGCAATAGCTGGTAAGTAAATCTATATTTTAGTTGGGTTCTCAGTAAAAAAGTTACAGCTTAAAGCAAACACATACCTTCATTAGTGCCTTGGAGTCATTGCCTGTCCATTGCTTGAAACACTGTCCATGAGGAAAGCATCACAGGCCAGTGAAATGTGGTACCACAGCTAGACTACACAAGTATTATTCATTGATGCAGTTGGCTCAAACATTCACTTACCGCTTGTCAATATCATTTAAAATCTCTTTTGCACATATGGGCTCATACTCAGCCTCAATCTATTTGCATGTCCACATTACAAGGTGGTCTTTAAATGTACCTTTGATCAGCTGATGAAGTAGGTCAGGCAATATCATCACTAATATATCTGCATGTGGAAATTCATTGGTGAATGGCTAAAGAAAAAAAACTTGTCAATAAATGACACCAAAAGGAAAGGAAAACAGATGAACAATTACAGTGTCATCTATCCCATACTCAAACCAAAGTATATCTGGGGAGCAAACATCACACAGTAAACAATGCAAAGCATGTGTACATCTCCCCCCTTGACTATCAAGGTCATTTGCTGGTGCTGTACATCTGGAATATACATATGAGTAATGTATCAGGAGGACAGTTATACACACTTCGAACACCATCCCTGAATGATCCCACTCAACATTACTTGCTCAGGGTAGTCAGCAATGAATGCTGTCAAGTCAAATATTATGTGGCACCAATGGCTATCTGGGCATCAGTGCACAACCAGAGTGATCATCGCAGACTTCATTGGATGTAGTATGGCAGCAATAGAGGCATGGTATAATTTTTTTAAACATGCAGAAAGTCACATCATTGTCATCCTTGTGAGCCACTGGAACACCATGAGAATGGCATTACAAAACAGTGATACAACATGATTTACCTTTCAGGATCGTAAGGAAAGCAATATGGATGACAGCCTGGTTGTGACCTCTGCACACCAAGTTGTGAGTATTGGTGATGGAAAGGTATAGCAGATGATATTCTACATTCCCTGTTGTGACAGAAACAGTGGTCTTATCACTGCCAAGGATAATGCCACAATACATTGCACCTTCAGTTGCATGGTCATCAGCATAAATACAGTCCTGTATTCACCAAAAGTGTGAGTTAGATAAATAGCCAATCAAATATAACATACACTCTGATGCCAGACATAGTTGCCCAACATGAAGTCTGTCCATTGTCTTTGACCTTGTGAATCCATGTAGGTAAACACATTGTAATCAAATTTATCTTTGAAGTTGGGATTGTCAAGCATCTCAGCAAGGACATGGTCTACATTGTGATGCCACACCTCATATTCCATGCACCTCCAGGATGGTGAATTTTCCTTGCTGTCTATGCTGGGCAAGACCTTCATACATTCCCAAGGAATCCCACCAGAATGTATTCAGTTAATCATTGAATACATATCAGCTGCAGATAAGAAGAGGGCAGCAGAAGCTGATTGATTGCCCTCCTCAGACTGCTGCTGAAGCACATGGAATGCCCAAAGTTCCATAAGATAGTTGATATTGCCAGCTGACATCTCTGCATGCTGAAAGAGAAAATCCACAAGAAGAAACTCATGCTGCCCATTAAAAGGAGACCAATCATTGAGGTTGTGCTGCACGTGAGGGCTAGGAGGATGGCTGAGAGGTAATGTCACCCCAAATTCATCACAAGGTTGTGCTAAGTCTAGGTGTTAGACAGATTTCGATTTAGACAATACAATACAAACCAGTTAGATATAGATGATACTCTTTAATGCCATTTCACTAGTGAGCACACAATGAACATCCTGCCCCTCTAGAATATTGTGTCTAGAGTTGGATTCAGGCAAGTAATGGAAGTCATCCAGTATGCCTGGGTGGACTGAGATACTGCCCACCTCCATGCCTGAGGGGGCTTGAGGAGTGGCATACTTCCATTGGTTGGGATGTACTGTATGAATGTGCACTGTCTGCCCCTGCTGTGAGGCAAACATTTTCAAGCAATGAGGACAAACCAAGCAATTCAACAGTGTGGGGGAGACATGGCAACCATGAGATACATTGGGGGGTGAAAACAACAGTGCTGTGTTAAGGGTCTTCATTTTTGAGGGGATATTGCACTAAACAAACACCGCAGGATATGTTAGCTATTGGAAAAAAAAAAAGAGGCATTGCATTCGGTGGTGAAAAAAGTTTCTACCTCATTTTGCTTTTCTACCATCATCCTCACACTGCATACAACACCTCCCCACCAGTATCATGGCACATCCCACCTGAAAGAATGCAAATGTTGACCCCACCACAGTTCTCTGAGTGAACACTCAAAAATGCCATACACCTGCTTAGAAAAAAGCTGATGAGATATGCAAGATTGCCACTGCTGCTGAGGCTGAAGAGCAGGTGGCCAAGGAGCAGTGTGAGAAGATTCTTGCTATTGCTGCAATGGAAGATCAGCTACACAAGGAGGATGAGATGTACAGCACCATGACCATGAAAAAAGTCATGGTGAACACACTCTCAGCAACTCATGTTCTAGATGCTGATAAGCACCTGAGCAAGCCTCTTCAACACTTGCAGATGGCATACTAAGCACCAAATTGACAGAAATGACAGAGCACAAGTTGAAAAACCACACTGCATCCAAAGACGTCAGGTTAGAAGTTGATGACAATGTGCCAACAGATCCCCTTATGGAAGTAGTGTTGCTGTGACTCAGCTCAGCTTGACTCAGCTCTACTTTTGCTGACTTTTCATTCAGCTAGACTAACCATTTATGGTGAGTCATTATGATCTGGCTTGGCTCAACTACATTAACCATCACAACCGGTCATAGCCGATGCCATGGTTAGAACCAACTAGACAGGCTGTTAGCCAGCTATAGTTGGTTTCAACTTGGTGTACATGGTGTAATTGCATAGTACTACTAGACAACTACATACATAGCAGCCTAGGTAGTAACATCACCTTATTGTACATAGTATACTGCCTGAAAATTGGACATAAGCATTGTCATATTGTTCCAGTGGAAGCTACCACTGGCATACTCTTGCACTGCACCAGAGTGGTATGGATTCTGGCATGCTGAGTGCATCACACCGCTTGCATGTACATCTTTTACTACATGACATGTTAGAGTATACTCATAACAAAATGATCCTATTATTTACTGTTGGTAAGGTGTTTCCTCAATTGTTTGACTTTTTGGCTCACTGTCTGCAATGAAAACGATGGGTTTGCCAATGGATGATGATGCATTGGGCATGGAAAAAAGGTTGTAGGAATCAGGGACAGCATGTATTGATGGAGCCTCTGTGGAACTTGTTGCGTTCTTGAGAATGGTGCAAAGATATGAATAATTGGGCTTTCAGGTGAAGGTGAGACTGTGAGCATGATCAAGTAGCATGATGAGTACAGCTGGAATGTGGAGAGCCCTAGCAGCCACCAAGAAAGTCTGCTTCTGGTGAAAAGTAGTTGAGAGTGAAAAACCTTTGCCATCACCAGTAAGCCAGGGAAGTGATCCATGATGTAGGAAGATGAGCAAGTATGCAAAAGATTCAATGTCATCACAGCATCCCAGTTGCAAACCACGATGGCTATTGAGTGAAGCAAAGGTGGGAGTACTGACAAAGGGCAAATCCTCTTGCATTGGGATGTGAATATGAGGATGTGGATCACAGTATCTCTGTGCTATACCAAAGTCAATAAGAAAAAACATATCCTGGGAGTCCTCAACACCCATTAGAATATTGTGTGGCTTGACATCTTGATGGATGAAGTTGCATGAGTGAATGTACTCAAGATGAGTGATCTATTTTCACAAATAGAATTAGCTTGTTCAACTCGCTGCTTCAATGAATTAAACTGACCAGCTGAACTCCAATTTTTGTGATGTAAGGCTCAATGCTGATCACTGCAGGAAGATGTTGTGTAAGGATGGCCCAAGGCTTTCCAGGACCATAGCATGGTAGATTCCTTCCCTCCCTAGCCAAATAGGTAATGGTAGCCAAGGGACTGTACCATCTTGAAGCTCATGTAGAATTTCATACTCGTTTTCCAAGTACAAGATGGGGGTATCATCACAATGTTCTAGCTTGATGGTGAATTGTTGGCCAGTGAATATGTCCTGTGAATGATACACAATAGCTTCAACATTCAGGAGAAAGTAAGTGTTAAGTCCCAGCAAAGATCTGGGGCAACTCACAATAGGAGCCCATTCCCAACCTCTCCCCAACCTGGTATCTCCCATCTACACACATAACCTGGGCCACTTGGTCCATCATGCAGCTGCACACAAGAACTCACAATACAGTAGAATATTCAATTTGACTGTGAACAAACCTCAGAGGGAGAGAATGCACTGCTGCTCACTCAGGGTTTGACAGATGGGTTGTTTGCTTTCAACATTTTAGGTTCTTCTCATCATCTCCACTCCCATGTTGTGTGTGTTTTCATCGGCTATGCTCAGCAGAGCTCTTATTCACCACTGCTGCTGAGTTGCCAGAATTCATAGTGTTGGTATTAGCATGGCTTCAATTTCAACTTCTTGACAGGTGGCTAAAAGTGAGATCCCTATGGCAGCCACTAATCAAGGTTTCCAGGTAAGTCCATCAATTGATTTGAATCAATGATTTGCTCCCATGGCAGCTGCATGCAGCATGGGCCATCTCTTTTTTCTTAAAAAGCTCCAGTCCTAATATATAGAACCGATTTTCAGAAACACCAATCACTGCTCCAAGTACAATTCAGTCCATTCTGGTAACACAAGAGGGCTGTACAGTTCCCCAAGTCATGTTTAATCACACCTGCCATGTCTATTGCAGCTGAGTGTGCCTACTCCCCCTTTTCTACCAGTTTATCCAGCTCATGCAATAGTTGTTATGAAGCCACCGTAGTGCCAAATCTCAAGGACCAACTGGTTCATGTTCCATTGTTGACAAAGAGAACTGCCCAATTGGGTCCACTCACCAAGGTGACCAAATCCTTGTCTAGACCATCTTCAGCAAGTTGCAAAGAACCTGAGCTCTCATCCAAGGCAAGAGTCCTTCTCCATAGGTTTCCATCCTTATCTGAAGTTGCTGAACTCTTGAAGTCAGGTAAGCCAGACCAACAGTTCATAGTGATGGTAGCACATTGGGATAAGTCCCCCCTAACGATGTTCCAATAGCAAAATTTGTGACGGTCATGCAATATCTCACCCAAGGAAGGGAGGGGATTGATGAAACCAACATGATGACAAAGGTTCATACTACCTATGTGGTTTTGGGCCTGCTAATAAGTACTATCAGTTTGACAGATCTTCAATCAAGTGAGTCTTTGGGAATATCAAGCCACAATCCATATGATGGAATCAGATGTCCCTGTGATGAAGCCAAGGTATGTTCTTCCTATCATATGTGCTAATCAGCTCACTCCCAATAGGTTGATGCACATCACATTCAAAAGCATACTTATTGTCAAGTTTCCAAGATCTGCACACAAAGTACCATTGAGTGAGTTGAGGGGTGGGTTTACTTCATTCATTGAACAGATGCTTTACAACAACACCCTCATCCATCCCTTGGTGGAAATGAATTTATCCCTCAAGTCATCATCTGGGGATTTCAACACAATGCCAGACCTTTCCATACATCTTGCATGTCTGTCTGGAAAGTGGTTGAAACCTGAGTTTGTGTATATCAGCAAATGTGCATTTTTTCAAGACAAAGCAATCTTTAAGAAAGTCCAGCTCAAAGTTGATGCACACTCTGAGATCTTGATGGTGGTAATCATCATCCTCACAGAATCAACTCCATACCACTCCCCAAAGGAAGACTCTGTCACATGGGACACCTTTTGCTGTTACCCCAAGTCTAGCCTGTTTGAAGAATTTCCGGATATGATCAAGACCACAGATGAAGATCCCAAGTGGCTTGGTCCCATCATGGTTGCTGATCATGCATGGTGCCATATCTTGAATGTCGACTATTATATCTGGGTCAGGGAAGGGGACAAAAAGATTGATATCAGGATACAGAGCAATGGGACAGTGGGGGTGCATGGTGTAAGTGGTACTACTGGTAGCTCAGCTTGCAACTAATGATTATAGACATTGTTCCTGGAGATCAACATGGATGAGGTGGATGATGTAATCCATCAAGGATTGCTGAAAATCAAAGGTGCCATGGTTCAATTCAGTCAGAAGCTTAATCCCCAAGTGGATACCGGCCCCCTTTCAGCAACAAATGCAGTATGGGACTTCAATTGGGGTTGGTGTCAGGCAAGGATCATGAATGCGGCTGAATGCACAGTGCACAAGCAGTTCGAAGACTGGTATTTAGGGTGCTTTAGGGGAACCAAACATTCTATTGAAGACGTTGATACATACCTCTGGTGACTACAACTCTACTACTATGTCCCAGTCACACTCCTGGAGCTCTTCTCTGACTTCCCTCTCTTCAGAGAACCCAGTCACCCCACCATCCCCACATCTTACTCATGCTAGGAGTTGGGCCCAAAGCAGCCAGGCCCCTAGCATTTGTTGTGTTTTGGACTTTGTACAATAGACTCAAATGGACTCAGCTATAGCTGTATTACATAATCGTCAGGTAGATAATCTTCATTTCGTCGCATCTACACCTCAGTCACAGACTCTGTCTAGTACTGAGGTGAGACACTCTACTTGACATTTGCATATTGTACTTATACTCTGTAGAGCATTCCTACAGGTGCAATCTACCAGTCACAGACTCTGTCTAGTACTGAGAGCATTCCTACAGGTTATGAGCCCTGCACTCTAGCTGATCACACATATATCCTCATATTGAATCATGCATATATTCATCAGGATGTCTACAACTAACTCAGACAAGATTAAGCTACTGAAGTTGGATGTGTCCAGTAAGGATTGGACCACCTGGAAGATCTGCCTACAGCTCGCTGTTGGGAGTCAAGGCCTTGGAGGGTATCTTGACAGCAGTGTGGCGAAACCCATAGATCTGGTGGTAGGGAAATCAGCCAGATGGACAGCATCTAGTGTGGAGGAGAAGAAAGCGGTTGAGGAGTATGAGAAAAACTACCCAACCTGGCTCAAAAAAGACTCAAAGGTGCACCATTTGATGGTGACCACTCTCCCCAATACCCTGTTCGTCTGTCTTGTGGGCAAAAGCTCTGCCCATGAGTATTTTGCTGTCCTGAGCAACCTCTTCAAGAAGTGGTTGGTTGTCATCAGTGCTGAGATGCACCATTGGCTCGGGGAACTCAAGCTAAAAGATGGGGGAGATGCATGAGTGCATATAGAGAAAATTATTGCACTTCATGAGGATCTGGCCTCAATTGGGTGGCCAGTCTCAGATGAAGACCTTTTCAACATCATGTATGTGTCACTTCCACGATCTTACAACCCCAGACTTGCAGCACTTTCTTTGATGATGCATCTGCAGGGTAAATCTGTTACATCAAACAACCTGATGGACATTGTGCTGGAGGAGTATGACAGACTCACTCTACAGGATGGCAGAAAGGGGAAGAAGTCTTTGGGTGAGGATGCAGCTTTTGGAGCAGATGCTTCATCACATAAGCACAAGGCGAAGAAGAAGTTTGATGGGAATTGCAACAACTGTTGAAACAGTCAATTAGCACTTCCAACTGGAAGCCCCTATTCCAGAAGTAGTAGTTCCGGAAACCCCTATTCTGGAAATAATAGTTCAAGAAATAATATATGTTGAAGTAATTGATTAGTCAGTTCCGGAAGTTCCGGAAGCCCCTATTCCGGAACTGGTGTTCTGAAAAAGGAAGTTCCGGTAGCCCCTATCTCCAGAAGTACTGGAAGCAGAAGCACTGGAAGTACTTGACATCAAGAAATGTTCTAGGAATACTCCAGAAGTGAAGGATCACTTAGGAAGTAAAGGAACAATTCAGGGATGTCATCGGGATGTCATCGGAAGAGTTATTGCAAAATAACATGACTCCTTCAACTGTGCATTGCACTATCAACTGTGCATGATATCATGGTGACTGTGCACTACTGTGCACACTGTGCATGATATCAAATAAGAACATTCTTCAAGAATCAGCTCCACTTGTATTTAGAATATAAATACTGTACATT
>JBBPUI010001232.1:0-11242 GCA_038094615.1 Heimioporus aff. retisporus | reverse complement strand
CGCGCGATGGACCTGAGGGCGCGAAGAGGACGTACGTGCAGGATCTCCTACGGCTGGACAAGGACACCGTGTGGACGCTTCTGAGGAAACAGCGCGGCATGCTAATCATTTCGGGGTGAGTACTGGGCAGTACGAGGACGAATGGCGAGGCTGACAAGAACGGAGGTCTTCAAACAAGATGCCCGCGGCTGTACGGGCGACTGTGAGAGACGCGGCAGAAGAATGCGGGGATATGTCCGCGGAGGATGCGATGGCGTTTGTTTTGGGGATGGAACGTGAAGGGAGACTTATCGAGGAGTGCTGGAGTTGACTGAATAGATTAACATGAGGCATCACCGTCAGTGTGGGCATTACCCAACATGTATTTACAAACCTTGTAAACCGGGCGCCACTGTCTTTAGCGGGCGTCAGGGCTTGGGCTGTGTTTATCAGATCACACGGTGCCTTCAAGCTGTGATCTCAGCGCGGTTGAAGGCAACGGTGACTGACTCTTAATCTCGGATTTTCTCAGATCCCCTCAAACTTATAGCATTCCTAGCGTTATGCCAGCGGGTCTGGAGGCCCACTGTGAGCGCACACTCGAAGAAATCGTGACGGTTTCCCAAAGAATCCGTCGCTTTGCATCGGCATGGGTCAATGATGAAAACCACCTCACCGCTGATAGACTTTGCCGCCAAATGGAAATGATTCGCACCTCCGCTGACACCGTTCTCCTGGCCCTCTCCAAAGCGTCTCTCACAAGCGATTCTCTCGATGAGCGAATAATCAACTGGCTATTCAGCGGGAAGCCAGCCTTGTGCTTGGGCAAGTTGCAGGAAATGGACAACATGCTAAAAGATTCGGACCATGCTCGGTCTGTGTCGTCCACTTCTCGAAGTCTCATGCTATCGGAGGACAAACTCGCTGTGGTCATGGGGTTCTTTGAGAGATGTAGCAGCCTTTTCTATTTCTTGCTAACTCCTAACGTTTGGTGAGTGTTTTGAGAATAGTTCGAAGGAATAATTGACGCAGTCACTCAGGAACAACGAGGATTTGCTTTACCAGTCACTACAGCTGAATGTTTCGCCCACTGAAGACACAAGATATGCTCATTTACAGACGAGTAGCCCGTAAGTATCAAGATGTCGAGATGGAAAAGGTGTAATGCTTTCTTCACAGTGCAGTAGTGCAGAACGATACACCATCAGGAAATGAACGCAGCGAGAACGGCCTACTTCCATCGAATACCAATCAGGAATTGATAGTGAAGAATAGTATTTTCCTCAGTATGTTGATCATGCCTCCCCTTCCTACTGCAGCCTGCTGACAACTGGTTGGCAGGACAAAAGCTGGACGAGGTCTCTCAATGGTTTGCTCCACTGGATTGCATGGAGACGCATCGCTATGCACTCCAGCTGCGTCAGGAAGGAACATGCACATGGCTTCCGGAAACAAATTTATTCAAGAATTGGAGGACAAGTACGCCTCGATTTTTATGGATACACGGAAAAGGTGCGGTGCCTGACGTTCACTTGCCATCGCAACTAATGTTATGTAGCTGGTTGCGGAAAATCGGTGTTGGTGTGAGTCCATTTGTTGATCGTACCAATTCTAGTGTGTTGACTGCCGCAGCGCTTCCACGATCGAGCACCTGAAGCAAACACTGCGAAAGGAAGAAGTGGTGCTGTTTTTCTACCACGATTTTCGAGATGAGCGGTCGACAAGTCCGACGGTGATGATGCGGTCCTTGCTCTCCCAATTGCTCTGTCACATTGGCGATCTTAATGTTGATCCCGGTGATCTTCCGAGCAAAATACTACAGCAAAAGAGCGAGGGGAGCTTACCACTAGACAATCCTGATGAACTCTGCGAGCTGATATGGCGGGCTGCGAGTTACTTGCTTTATGACCCTCTCATCGTGATCGATGCGCTAGACGAGAGTGCTGATATCGGGACACTCCTACGCATATTGGCCAAGCTTAGACTGGGGGATGTTCGGCTATTGGTGACAAGCCGACCGAATCAGTTCATTATGGATCATTTTAAAGAACTTCAATCACTTCCTTTGGAGACTATGGGGAAAGAGATCGCGGGGGATATCGCGTTACACGTCTGGCGAGAGGTAGATTCACACGAGCGGCTGAGGTCGGCCAATTCAGACATGAAGGAACAGATATGCACAAAGTTGACGATGAAAGCAGAGGGCAGGTGAGGCGTCATTTTGTGGGTAACTCAACGACTCATCGATCTCCAGGTTTCGGTGGATACAATGTCAGCTGGATACGCTGAAGCGATGCGGGTCCAAACGGGAGCTGCGGGAAGCATTGGACAGCCTTCCGAATGAATTAGAAACAACATATGAGAGAATTCTGAGTGCTATTGATGAACGGAAACCTGAGGGGGAGATGGCGCGACGTGCGCTGGCATGGCTTGCCGTGGCATTGGAGCCATTGCGGCTCTCTCAGATCATCCAGGGGGTCTCAATCGGTCACGAGATTATGCTCGAAACGGAATCCGTTGGGCATGAATTGGTCCATGCGCTATCGAGCCTCGTAATACATGATAAAGAGACAGATGCGCTCACATTTTCTCATTTTAGTGTAAAGGTATGTTACCATATTGCTCTGCATTTGGATATCTCAATTGACTGTCCTGTAGGAATATCTGATGGGGAGTGCGGCACTGCCAATGTATCATATTATCCCGCATGACGCCCATGCCGAAGTTGCGGAGATCTGCATGCGTTACCTCTCTTTGTTTTTGAAACTAGAACCCTCCCGCAGTCGTGTTGCGTCATTACAATTCTTCCCGACTCTCTCCTATATCCTTTCTTCTGGTTTTAACCACCTCGCCTATATTGAACCACAGTCCACAATTGTCCTCAAAGCATTGTCATCCCTTGGATTGGATGTCCGCCATTATCCATCACATTGGGAGCTTCTCTGCGGACTACAAAAAGAACACTTTCGTAGGCTATATCCACCATGGCCGTCATCGAGAGATGACTTTGTACCCTACATCTTGATCGCTTACTCTCCTCCTGAATTCCTTCTTTCATTCCTCTTTAGAGTTGGCCCTTCCAAGGCAAGAGTGGGGACAAACCCACTTGCATATGCTGCAGGCCTTTGCAAGTCGCAACACGCAATGGCGCTCCTGGAATATAGTGCTGATGCACCCACGCACACACTAGTTGATGACTCTCATCAGGCTCTGCCACTCAACCTTGCCATTGACTTTGGCGATGATGTGCTTGTTGATGGACTCTTGCAAAGAGGGTGCAAAGTTACATCAGAGATACTCTCAACCGCTATCCGCATTCCATGGCGTAGCGTTCCGGTGCTTACCAGGCTTATGCAAACTGATGAATTTTTGGACTGGGCGCATAACATTGGTGACGAAAGACTGTACAGGTGCATATTTAATAGTGAACGCCGGCTAAACTCGGGAGATAGCAAGAGAGCAGATGAAGACCGTGTAGTGCTGGCACGTACCCTTCGCCAGGTCGGCGTGGATCTTTCTGCAGAAAGTCGTTTTGGATCGAAGCTCATTGAACGAGCCATACGTGCCGCACACATCTCAATGCTTGAGCTTCTACTACCCCAAGACCAACCACCCCCTGCTCAATTCCTCTTGATAGCATCAACTGGAGATACCCCAGAAACTGTTTCTGTGGTGCGATTCCTACTTTCTAGGGGAGTGGACATAAATGCCATCTCAGATGGAAGTAGAAATTCTGCACTTCACTTTGCTGCAACATGCCCCTTGGAGCCACGCAGACTAGAGCTGGTAAAATTGCTTATTGATGCTGGATGTAGCCCTTACATCCAGAATTTGGAGGGTCAAACAGTCTTTGAAGTTGCTCTTGAGCATGAGCATTTTTCAGTCATAGAACTCCTGCTATCATTCAGATTCCCATTCCCTTCCAACATCCTGCTGGTTGCAATACAGGAACAATGGACCCTCCAGATGATACTCTACCTGGTTCAGAAAGGTGCCAATATTCATACTACTACATCTAATGGGGACACCATACTTCACATGGTTGTCACCAGGTGTTCTGAATCAATGTGCCTGGAATTAATAAAAGTCTTTATGGAGGCTGACTTCAATCTCATCTGTAATTCTGCTGGCCAACCAATTTTGGAAACTGCTGTCAGGGTTGGGTATTGTTTGGTTGTCAAGTCCTTACTCTCATATGGTGCTCCACTACCTTCAAACATCCTGCTTGTTGCACTGCAGATCCACTCTGCCTTGAAGATGGTGAAATGTCTGGTTTGTGGGGGTGCTAATATGCATGCAACCACATTGGATGGGGACACTATATTTCATCTTGCCATTGCTGGGTATCCTGAATTGGCATGTGTGGATTTGATGGAGCTATTTATGGAAGCTGGCTTTAACTCATTCACCTGCAACTCCAAGGGCCAAACAGCTTTTGAGCTTGCCATCAAACTCAGATCTGCATTGGTTATGGAGTTTATACTCTCACACAATGTCCCATTGCCTCCCAACATCTTACCAATTGCATTGGGGAGACAATCAGCTCCAGAGATAATATGTTCACTCATCCAAAAGGGTGCTGATGTGCACCTTATCACAGCTAATGGGGATACAGTACTCCATCTTGCCATTGACAAGTATGATGAACCAGTATCCCTGGACTTGGTAAAGAGGTTCATTCATGCTGGCTGTAACCCCACCTCCTGCAATTCTAGGGGCCAGACAGTCATTGAAGCTGCTGTCAAGTATGAGTATGCCTCAGTGGTCCAACTTTTACTTTCATTCAAGGTTCCGCTCCCTCCTCGAGTACCCGTAACTATTGCAGTAAAGGGACGCTGGACTCCACAAATGATAGAACACCTGATTCAGAATGGTGGTGATATGCACTCTGCCACCTCCAGTGGTGATTCTATACTCCACCTTACCATCTTCAGTTATCCCGAATCGACATGTTTACAGTTGGTCAAGCTGTTCATCAATGTTGGTTGCGATCTCGTCGCCCGCGATTCTAGGGGTCAGACGGTTTTTGAATCAGCCGTTGAGCGTGGATGCATACCAGTAGTGCAACTTCTACTTTCATACCATATCCCATGCCCACCAGACATCCTGCCGATTGCACTGGGAAAATTTGGCTCGGCCCCCGGGATGATTAAATTGCTTGTTCGGAAAGGGGCAAGTGTGCACTCCACCACGTCCAATGGAGATACCGTGCTTCACCTCGCCATCACCAGGTTTACAGAAGTGACATGTTTGGACCTGGTCAAGAGGTTCATAAACGCTGGCTGTGACCCTCTTAGCTGCGGTTCCAGGGGCCAGACGGTCCTTGAAGCTGCCGTCGAGCGTGGATTCGCCTCAGTAGTCCAGTTTTTACTCTCATATGATGTCACACTTCCTCCCGACATCCTACTAATCGCGTTAGAGCGTTGCTGGACTTCCCAGGTGGTAGAAAGCCTTATCCGGAACAGTGCCAATGTGCATGCTACCACGTCCAGCGGAAATACCGTGCTGCATCTCGCTGTCCGTCGATATGCCGAACCCACATGTTTTGACCTAGTCAGACATTTCATCAAAGCGGGCTGTTGCCCAAACAATCGTAATTCCATGGGCCAAACAGTTTTTGAACCTGCCGTTGACCGTAACTACATTTCAGTGGTACGACTTCTACTCTCGTACGGTGTACCGTTTCCCCCAGACATCCTGCCAATCGCGCTTGGAAAATTTTGTTCAGCTCCCAAGCTGATCAAATGCCTCGTTCAGAAGGGCGCGAATGTGCACTCTACCGCGTCCAATGGCGATACCGTACTTCATCTCGCCATTAGCGAGTATGACGAACGGACGTGTTTAGACTTGGTCAAGAGGCTCATCAATGCCGGCTGTCAACCTTCTAGATGCAATTCCAGGGGCCAGTCGGTTCTTGAAGCTGCCATCGAGCATGGGTTCATTTCGGTAGTCCAGCTTCTGCTCTCGTACAATATTCCACTCCCTCCCTGGATACTGCCGGTTGTAGTAGAAGATGGCTGGGCTGCAGATTTACAGATCGTAGAAACCCTCTTTCGAAAAGGTGCCAATGTACATGCCACCACATCCAGCGGAAATTCCGTGCTGCACCTTGCTGTCCGCCGATATACAGAACCCATATGTTCCAACCTGGTCAAGCAATTCATCGAAGCTGGTTGTTGCTCAAACAATCGCAATTCCATGGGCCAAACAGTTCTCGAAGCCGCCATCGGGCGTGAATACGTTTCAGTGGTGCAACTTTTACTCTCATACAGTGTTCCGTTGCCTCCAGATATCCTGTCAATCGCACTTGGCAAGCTTCGTTCAACTCCCAAGATGATCGAATGTCTTGTTCAGAAAGGCGCCAATGTGCACTGTACCACGTCCGACGGAGATACGGTACTTCATCTTGCCATTGCTGAGTATGACGAACGGACATGTTTAGATTTGGTCAAGAGATTCATCAGTGCCGGTTGCAGTCCCCTCACCCGCAACTCCAGGGGCAAAACGGTTCTTGAAACTGCCGCCGGGCGTGGATATGCATGCGTGCTGGAGATATTGTGCTCACCCGACGCTCCACTGCCTCGAGACATTCTACCGATTGCATTGAAGGAACATTGGGCCCCAGATATGATCGAATTCCTAATTCAGAAAGGTGCTGACACTCGATTCACCATGTCTGATGGGAGCACCGTGCTTCATCTTGCAATCAGCGAGCATGCCGAATCACAGTGCTTAAATTTGGTCAAGGCCTTCACCCAAGCTGGCTGTGATCCGATGGCCCGTCATTCAGACGGACGAACGGTCCTGCAAGCTGCCATGGAACGTGGATATATGTCAGTCATGAACTATCTCCTTTCGTGCAGCGTCGCAATCCCCCCTGTCTTTGACATCTTATCCGACGCATTACGCCAACGATGCCGTCCTCAAATGATTCGGTTTCTAGCACACGAATTTCCTGACGACCTTATCGCCATGTCCGAGTCCAACTGGGATGCCCTACTTCATCTGGTCCATGACTTGTACACTGGGATCGATCGTCTCTGGGTCGCCTCCATTCTCAATGCTGTACGCCAGCCAGCCGAAGAATGGGATAAAGATGAGGATGAACTTGAAAAGTGACCACGGATGAACTCGATCGGTATGTCATGATCTTACCGTGTTGTCGTGTGGGTGGGGGCTAACATGCGTCTGTTAACTGAACTGCATCCAGTCTTTCATATCCCATATCTACGCGTTTACAATTTGTGCTACCACTCAGCGGCAAAGTTTACTGGGGGCTTCTCAGATTACCATTGAAAAATAATACTAGCATTGTACTCAACGAAACGACAGGGATGATGTAGTGCACAAAATATGTAATTGATTGGGTCATGAAGAACTTGATATTCTTTGGTGGCGAACATGTCCAGGATAAAATGTACTTGAATAGTTAGTCCCAAGCGACTTTACCACTCACTCGATTAAAACGGTTTTCAGAATTGATCGGAACCTCGTGATTCGCAAATCCCCGACTCCCATGAAGTGGAGGAGGGTTTTCACAGTCAAGACCATCCCGCTCCGCTCCAAGTCGAGGACTCGGTGCAAAGCGCCGTTATTACCAATTGCATGTTGGGCCAGTCCGTGAACGGACCCGCGGTCGTCGTAAACTGCGTTTAAACTTGCGTGGCGTAGAGAGCCGGTCGTATCTCGCGTGCACCGAGATGAGGAGCGAGTCTTCGCCATGGACCAACACCGGGATGCACCTCACCTGCTGACCATGAGTTCGCTGTGACGACAGACGATGTAGACGATAAACCATGCGAAGATGTTGATGGTGGCTATGGAAATGGATCCTGGCCCTGAGCCATCTGTACATCATGCCTAAATCATCGGGTCGATACCTTTTCCACGACGTACGTGAGACATTTGTGCCATTTCAAAAATCACGTTAGAGGACTTGGATCACTCTTCTTGGGGACTGGAAAGTGGTTGCAGGAGCGTCCCGTTACATGGGTGGATTCACACGAAGCCAGTTATGATCTACCAAATCAGATGTGGAGCCACAGATACGGGGAAAGAAAGCTTGGATGAGTTGATGACGGAAGACCCTGTGCTATGAGTGGACATGTGTCAGCTACAACTGTATGATCCAAATAAGTTCCAGATCAACTCAAGAGAAACATCGGACGACCGCCCGAATGCCAAACTGGAGGTGCCAACGAACATGAGAATTCTGAACGGCACTGTGATATATCCGAACCTCATTGAAAACACCTTGTCAGATCATGAAGGAAGCACCTCTTAATAAAATGGATCATAGCTTACAAATTACAAAGTACAGTGTTGCAGAAACGGACATATGATAGGTATAGATGCTCACGACACCGAACTCTGGTGTGCGCTGTCTACTAGACGGAACCAAAACATGTATAGCCGTGCTTGCATGCGTGCACAGGCTTGAGACGGTGGTGTTTCATTCCTGCCAATCTTTGAATGGATCCGCGATCGTCGTGAACTGCGTCTTCTCGGAAAGCTCCTTGTCTCCTTCATGACTGAACAACTCCTCTTTAAATTTCAACGCGAGCTCGTTTTCAGGAAATCGCCTGAAATTGCGTGGCGTGGAACGCCGGTCTTCCTTGGAGTAGAGCGAGATGAGGAGCCAGTCTTCGCCGTTGATGAAGACCGGGATGCACCTCATGCGCCGACCACGGTCTTTGTGATAGCGGTGGATGATGTAGCCTAGTCGCTGGTCACTGAATATATCCATGTCCGGCCAATGACGAAGTGCCCAGGCCTTGGCTTCTTGCCACGGCATGGGGTATCCCCCGACGAGATAAGCCATCGCGAACTTGTACAGGTATGTCAGCCCCAAGGTAGCACACGACAGCGAATGACTTACAGAGGGCAAAGTACGGTGATTTGAGACAAAGTCGGGTGAGCGCGACGCGAGGGGCCCATTTACTTAAGCATTAAATATTCCGAACATATGCCACGTGCCATTCAAGCCTCCTTCAATTGAATGCCGTGACAGCGGCACACGCCCGGTGACCGCTCCATTATCTTGACGCGACACGTTCAGTGCGTGTATTGCTGTGGCCTTCGGTGACATCTACAGCAAAGCGTTCAGCATGCACCGATTGTTCTGTTATCTTGACTCGACGCGTACGCACGCATTGTGACAAGCTTTATCGTCTGCTGGATCGGGCTCTGAATGCTTTACACGCGTAAGCGGTGTTGCTGTGGTCTCCTTGACATCTACGGCAAGGCGTGCTTCATGATTCTGTCCTCTTTTCTGACTTCGTCTAGGTGAGTGGGTCTGTAATACGTAGATGACATTGTGACTCATCCGCAGATAACACCGTCGCACACAATGCCGTGTCTTCAGCACGAGTCTATTGTTCTTTTGACCACGTCCACTTGTCAGAATCACCGCCAGCCTCAGAACAACGCGAAATGCCTGGTGTACGAATCTATACTCGACGCTGATTCGGGCCGTATATCGGTCGACAAATCTCATCGAATGCCTATTTGGCACCGGTGAAACAAGGCATCGGTATCTGACATTTTTCTTCCGTCAGTGAGCCCCGGATATACTTCCGCCCGCTTTAGCTCTTCCTTTATTTAAAGTTCGCGGAGAAAAGTGAATAACCACCAAGATTGAACCCCTCCCCCCCACCGATCAGTATGTTCACAGCCAGCAGTGCTTCTGCTAGTATTCGCTCATGCTTTCTTTGCGTTCATTCAGCATCGTTCGTTGTTACCACCATGTCAATTCCAAAACAAGCACTTCCTCTGCCTACTTTGCAGCCTGAGGAGTGGCTTACCCAACGATTTACGAATACGGCTCAATCGGGGCCGGATAACTTGGGGCCTCACTTCGAGGCGTCCTGGTACGGACCCTACAACGCCTTGTTCTCGCACTACTTCCCATACGAACAACGATTCCTCGTCAAGCCACAGCCGAGAGTCAGGCAGCTGGCCGAGGACTTCGACATCTCTTTTTCATCCGTTCGGGCAGAGTCCTCTGTTGTGTTCGACGAGGATGAACCCATCACACTCGACGCCGATCTTGTAAATGTTTCAATGAATTCCATGGGTGTTCCCGTCAAGCGTAAGGGGAAGACCTTCATCCCCGATTTCATTGTTGCGAAAGCCACCGAATTTTACTTGCCATGACAGAACACTTTTGGTTGTTGAGGTGAAGGCCCGCAAAGAGAAAGAGCCGTCGTCTAGGCCATATGCGGCACAGTTGGAAGAATACATGGAGGTCTTGGTGGAGCAGGTACAGGTGGATACTGAATTAATCGGGCTTTTGATATGTGGCACAGATGTTACCGTCTATCGGGTGAAAGGTCCTGGGTCTTGGATTGTGACGGATGAGTCGACGTATCACATCAATAGTTCGACTGTCAGGAAGTTGTTGCTGCGTATCGCGGAGACTAACTGGCAAATCTAAGGAAAAGCAGTTGCTGTATTACGAGTTAGGTAAACTACAATCATTGTGATCACCCCACGGGCAAGATTTTCGTGTCACTCGCAAATCCGTGGCTTAACCATTCGTCGAACGAATCGACGCTTACCTCCAAAGCGAAGGTCAAGTGACCCCTGCGTGAAGCAGTAAGTTGTGGGGATACAGCGCCTCATCGAGAATTTGAACGATTCACTTAAAGCGGATTAAGCTAACAAGAGAGGTGGCCAAAATCATGGTAAGGTGTATGTATCTTGACGAGCTAGAACACCACCATCATCCCTCCCCAGGGACGGTTAGACCCTAAGCGCATCCAGAGCTCCAATCAGCCCCTGGATGTGTTCGAGCAACAGTTTATCCAAGTACTCCTGGGGCATCTCCAGCTACGACACTTTAGTATTCAAAATGATACCACACGCCATAGGGACCTACCGTCCGACACGTCTCCAAACAGTCTCGTGCATTCCTCGCTACGACCTGTCATTCCAACACGCGTCCCTCGTCGCCGTCTTTCTTCTGCTCGACCGGCAGCCACCACGTTCATCCAACGATATCCCACCCCCCGACGTGGGCATCGCGGGCGGCGAGCGCATCAGAGTACACATCGCACTCTAAGAGCAGCTTGGCGCGCGACGCGCGTCTGGACGGGGAGCGCGTAGAGCAGCAGGAGTGCATGGGACCGCGCGTCCGATTCGGGCGGGGGCGGGGGGAACGTGCGAAGCACGCACGCGCCTCGTCGGAACTTTCCTGGGGGGGACGGACGCAGGCGAGGGTCTGGAGATCTCGGGGTGTTTGGGGTCGAGCTGGAGGGAGTGG
>JBBPUI010001231.1:0-11246 GCA_038094615.1 Heimioporus aff. retisporus | reverse complement strand
GCGGCGGTAAATTAGATCCGGGGACGTTCATTATTGGTGAGGTAGAGGTAGAGTGACCGATGGTGCCTGTGGGGAGGGTCTTGACATTTGCTGACGTGCTGGGTTCGGATTGACGAGCTCGCTTTGGTGGCGGAGGTGTGGCCTCCCTTTCGCTTTCAGAGCCTGTTCCCGGCGACGACATGGTCGGACGAACAAACTGCCAATCACGTTCCGATTCGTGGGCTGCGAGCATGCATGCAGGCCAATTTAGTTAGTATAAGCGCTGAAAGCGTACACCCTATTCAATGTTTGTGCGCGACGAGGCGACTAACTACTACAGGAAAAAACATTCCCCCTACGAGGACCGCAGTGCGGACCGTCTTCCCCACTTCGCTTGCAGTCGAGTCCGATGGTTGGCCTGATATTGGCTGTATCACCGAAGCTACATACAGAAATGTGCCACCCTGAAACCAGAACCACATGGAGCAGCGATTCCCGTGTGCTAGATTTCCGACAACTTACGCTGAACAACAGTGCGCTTCCTGGCCAATTACTGCCACCCTCGGCATAGAGAGTATGCAGGCCGTAGGACAATATCGAGCTCGCCGGGGTCGCGAGGCTAAAGTACAACAGATGCGTCTTGCACTCCGCCACGGAGAGCGAGTTTGCAAGGAGTGCAGTGGTCAGAGAGAGCGCAGTCGGTGCTGTTCCAGGGCTTAGTAAACGGATCATGGGAAGCGAGTCACCATGCCTTTATGGACAATAATCGCGAGAAATACGACGAGCGACAGGTTGGGGGAGTGCGTATTAGATGCGGAGACACCCAATACATATCCATCCACAAGTGCATGTATGACCAAACCAAGAGATAATGGGTAGGCACGCGAGGTGTCGCCAGTTTTAGATTGTCGGAGGCGTGGGCTCTCGGGATTGGGGGGATGCCCTAGCTCCTCTAGGTCAATATCAAAGGCCACTTCTGACCGGGGAGCTGAAGAAAGGGCCACCGGGTGCGCATGGGAAGTTACATACTCCTCCAAAAGAAACATGAAGGCGAACCCTAGTAGAATCGGGATCCCGATGGAGAAAGAGTAGGAGCTCTCTTTCCCGCCAGTGTCGATTACGAGCTGCTCTATCCCCCTGTGATAACGAGTATACCAGACAAGCTCCGGGTGGATGATGCGACTCACTCAGGCAGGATTACTCCAATGGCCGTACCGATGAGCAGCCCTGTACCCATAGTGGATAACATAGAGAGTTGTTTTTCTTATGACCTATCAGAATGATGACTCTTCGCAGCGGTTAAAGGATACGCACTGGAGAGTGGCATGGATAGTGGAGCAAGACCGACTCCATAGGATGCTGCTCCCAGAACGAGAGACATTGCGGCGACATTCTGAAACCCACTGGAAAACATGCGAACTGCAAGAGTCCGTCAGTGTGGATGGTTCACTTGAGCGCGACCACGAACACTTGCCAATGGTGTGGATTTTGACTCGCTAGCGCCCGCTCGCGACGGAGACCGTTAAAGCTCTGGAGCCTATCCCGGCGCGTGTGTATATATGCACGGCCGTCGTCGAGATCTGAAACAGTCAACATGTAACGGCAATACTATTCTACGCTACAGAAATTGGGAGAGTACCAGTAGAGTACACGGACGGTAAGTCGACGACGCAGCAACCTCAGTGAGCCTCTTCATCCCTTGCTCCAGCACTCTCAGGCTGGATTCTTCCTCTCTCGGGTACAGCATGACGCCGTTGGCTAGAATCAAGTCTGTCAACACGGAGGGCCTTCAAGTTCTTTCCCTCCACCAAACTGTACTCCTCTGGATTCTCCTGGTTGGAGTTGAATGGCTCCTATAACACCACCAGTAGGTTCGTAGTAACTCGGGGTGTGCAGTGAGGATGCTTGCAATCATGTCGGTTCCCCAGCCTCAGGGCAAATGTAAGTACCTCCGCCACGGGGCTTGATGTTCGAAAAAAAAAAAAAGGGGACCACGATTACGAAGAGCGTTTGCTCCGGGGAGTCGAAGAAGTGAACCTGCCAGGCCGAGCTAAGCTGGTACGGTCACACGGGTGGAGCACTCGTACTAACTTTACGATCAGCTTCTCGGGCGACTGCGGGAGGCCTTTTAACCTCCCCGCGGTGAGAATTCGGATGTCCGAGCCGCATGTGTAAGAATGGAACGTTATCTTGGCGTGCATTTCGACCTAAACGATATTTGGTCACCTAGATCACCGACATACGAGGTATAGTGTAGTCCACGCCAGATGAATCAATGACTTACGACAGTGTTCGATTACCGTGTCCCAAGCACTCCACTATTTGATCAGCTCGAATGAAGGTAGGCTCGATTCCGTAATTCACAAAACGAATTTCACAAGTCTCTTTTTATCTAGAGTATACCTACACGAAGCACATAGTATCGATGGAAACGGTCGGTCAGGCCACAGACATCATCATGGGCGAAAATGAAGCCACGCCCATTTGCTTATTCGCTTCGTATTCTGCCAATCTGTTCTCTTCCTCCAACTTCAACTCATCTTTTTCTCCTCTATACTTTGGGACTATCCCTCTCCGTTCTGTGGTTATCCTATAATCGTGTCTGTCGACGCCAAGAGCCTTCAGAGTCTTCCTCTCGACCAAGCTAAAGTCATCAGAATTCTCTCGATTAAAGTTGAAAGGTTCTTTCAATGAGACGGGAGGATTGATGATCAGACGCGGAATGCGAAGGTGGTTCTTTGAAGCCGAGTGAAGCATGAGGGGATGGAGCAGAATCACGTCTCCGACTTCGCCTGTAATCTCAAAAAATTTGCTGCATTTCCTGACTTCACAGAGATGAGAATAGTATCCAGGGTCATCCCTGGGGTCTGCATATGTAGACGTGGACGGGGTGAATGACAAGTCTGTCGGGAGGACACCTTCCGGGTGCGCAGCGAGATATTTTGCGACCATGTCGATGCCCTCCGGGGCAATAAACGTGCCACCTCCACGGGGTTTGATATCTGAGAAAACAGGAATAACGAGAAGTGCTTGTTCCGGCGAGTCAAGGAAGTGGACCTTGAGGCATTCCTAAGTACTGGCACACATACACTCTCCAGAAGAGACCTACGAAGTAATCGCCATCAACGTGCCAATTATCGAGAGCTTTGGGATCGACACCATGGATCTTCTCGAGGGCTTCCGTCCCAAAGTTTACGATGAAAGAGTCTCCCCACATGTTGCTGGACTGATTGATACGATCCTCGCCTCCGAGGAGTTCTTTCATGCACTCCCATACCTAGCATCGCGTGAGCTAGAGAACAAGCATACGCGACGCTAACACACCTTTGGGGCGAAGCTAGCGACACTTTCGCGTTTGTGCCATGCCATATGGATGCGCTCCTTGTCCCACGTGTCCTTGTTGTTAGGATCAAGGCCGAGACGGACCCATATATCCTCAGTCCATTCGGCGGCCTTCTCCTTGGTAAAACCGTTCTTGACAATGAGGAAACCGTCCTCCATGAAGGAGCTAACTTGTTCAGCTACTGGGACATATATCAACGCATTGCCGAAGGCATGTCAAAAAGAGCAAACAGGTCAGATGTTTGAATTTCTGCTGGACCATTCTGTACAAAATGCAGTCGATTCACAGCCGATCGAGTGGAATCCAAGAGGTGAAAGGAGTCTAAGCGGCTCGAAGTGCGCCATCATATGAGCACGAAATGGATTCTCGGATTTCATCAGTCATATGGTCGGCAGGATCACAAGATTAGGGAAAGCATTGTTCAGGGACTGGTTCAAAAAGACAGGCGTCCCGATGATTGTGGCCCATGGGCGGGAATGGACGGAAGCCCGCCGCTAAGGACACAAGAGAATCGAGAATGTTCAGCTTCAAGGGAAACGATTACACGTCGCACACCGGACGTAACAACAAGTGAATATAATGATACCGATCAATGTCTCAATATTGATGTACAATACTTGTGTCGTACCCGAAGAAACTGCGACGGGTCCGAGGACAGGTGAGTAAGAGAGAAATTACGATGGGAGGGACTCACAACTAGGGTTACGAAGGCGTTCGGCCAATACTCATACGAACTGCTTCGAAGCAAGATCCAAAAACGGATCTCCAAAGTCTGACCAGAAAGAGTAAGGAATCTGTCGAAGGGCAAACTTGAGTGTCATCGAAACCGACCTTGCCTTAGTTGCTCCACCAAGGCTAGATCAATAAGATCCTCTTTGTCCCGGTGAGAAGTATACTCCCCTCTCGACGGAACTGTGTTGCTTCCAAGTGCGCGGCCGCGCGCTGGACCCGTCTGCCCCTCGATAACAACCCTCATCCCACCACTTGCGGAACCGAAAGCATCCTCTCGTCTCCTCGATTTTGGGTCCCGACGCTGCTGGACTTCTGAGGATGATCCACCTGGAAGACGACGTTTGGAAGAATTCGACGTCGGTGTGAATGAAGAAGAGATGTTCGTGAACAGACGAGCTTCGACCGCGCTCAAGATTTGCTGCTGATCACGATTCGAGAACTGGAAGTCGTCTGGAGGTGGCGATCCAGATGTGTCTGTGGAAATGGGGGAGTCAGGATCAGGTGAGTTCATCGCAATGACCGTTTGACGCGATGAACGGGAGGCGTGCACTTTCGATCAGACTTGGTCACGTGGATGAGCAAGTGCATCGCCACTTTAGACAACGTGGCAGCCCTGTTTTTGCGGATGCCCGGTCCGCCACTTGAAACCAACGATGATGCGCATCATTGCACTTCCCATTGCCAGGCTCAAAATACCACGGGAACCCAAAATCAATCAGTGTTCGGACTTCAACGTGAATAATATGTTGATTTATTATCATTTCGACTTGGTTTCTTCGTCTGGTGGGAACCAAGACTTGTCGTGGCATCAAAAATCTCTGAAGGGTCTGAAGGGCAAAGCTGCGGATCTCTGGGCTAGTCTTGGGCGAGCACCAAAAGGCAGCTGGAAGGTGGGCGCGCTCCTCCTCAAGGCCGTGGGGTCAAATATTCATGCAAAGTAGCTATGGACTTATGGATTGGGAGAACGCATGGTTGATCGAATAGACTTTGAAGAGTCGGCACTCAGGGGTGTTGATTCCCCCGTAGGGCCTGCAGTCTCGACCGGGTCTACAAGTAAACATGCCCACGACAGTCACTTTTCACACTCGTTTCCGAAAGTACGCTCTTCTCAATCCGGTTTCGTGAATTCACCAAGTTCTACCCTGCATAGATACCACTTATTTATCCACCTTCTTTGTATCCTGGCTTCCTAACGGCTGGAGCAGACCGCGCTGCTTTTGCTCATTTGCAAACACTTTTGTTGGCTCGTGGGCCACGCCATCGAAGGGGCTTTTATTTATGGATGCTTCTCGCCCCTTTCACTCTTCCAATCGCACTCATACGTATGCATTTTACTTCTTATCAGCATTTTTCCCTTAATCTACCTATGGCATTCACAGCGGTAATACCCAATTTCCCACTTTTTTTCTGTGTCTGGAGGTCATGGTCACATTACAGAGGTTAGTCAGCCTCGTGCCACCGAATACGTTGGGCGATATTGACGTGCCGCCCCCTACCTTTTGTGTTGGTCATCGATATAGCCTATAGAGCCACGCAGTATCTATCTTCTCTCCTCGATCGTCAGTTGATCGAACCAGATCCAAGCAAAGAACTCGATAAACTATATACATCGTCCAAGAGTCTCTCAGCACCTATCGCATCATCATCAGGCTCCTCGGATGATCGGTTGGCGACCAGGATTGGTGTCACCGATAGGAAATCAGATACCGCGTCAGGAACGGGAGAACCCTTACCCAAGCGCATCCTTCTCACTCATGAGGCGGTACCCCTTATCCTTGCAATGTTCCGTCTTCCTGAATCTGCGGCAGTAAATATGCATCGTGCCGTGGACCAAGCGCGCGGACGCCAAGGGGCATCGTCATAGCTTACCTTCTCGTCAAAGTGTCTTTAAAAATAAGCCGTGAGTGGCTCAGACCTGCAATGTATTGATCTCAGGTGGTCCCGATCTCTGAGTAGCAGCCAACGGTGTGGAAGCGATTACGAATGAACCCCTCTTCTATGCGGGGGATAAGAATATACAGCCTAGGAACAAAGAAGTCTCTTAGACCGGTTATACGACCCGAACTTGTCGATATCGATAGAGTATTAGTGCATGGTCCACCACATTGCGACCTTCTTTCCTTGATTGTGATAGGTGATCTATATTTGAGAGCATCTTGGACTAATTTTGCTGCGGTTGGAAACGAGAACTTTCTATCGACATGCAACTGGCCGAGGAATGGCAGTCGAACCGGTTCGGCGGGGCAACGCGCAGTACGGTTGTCGATAAAAGCTATGGCAAGTACACCCGGTCCGAAGCAATTTAGTGCATCTCGTGTCGTCTATAATTACGACTGTTTCGGTCCGTCGACCTCGCCGTCCACGATGGAGCACAAAACTCTCACACTGGCACTTTGCGCTTGTTTCAGCGGGAGCCGCTGTGACTAATGACGATGGCGTCAATTATTGGGCTGCTCAAACGAAACAACGCTGTGAGTATACCCTCGGCGAGTCTTTACTGTGCGATGTAACAGGGGGGGTTTTCTTTTCTTTCGAAATTCAAGGCATTCTTCAATCCACCATCACCCGCTGGCTCGCCGAATGACCTTGTGCCACTCAAGTTTGGTATTCTGGGGGCCGCCCTGATCGCACCTCCTGCTCTTATAATACCTGCAAAGAGCCATGCGGAAGTTGAGGTGTACGCAGTTGCTGCTCGAGACATCCAACGGGCAGAGAAATTCGCAAAGAAGCACGGAATCAAGAAGTGGTACGGGGGACAGGATGGATATCAAGGTACGTCTAGACTCTGGACGGCCCAATGACGTCGGTCTCTGTTGGCTGATTGCATCCACAGAGTTGTTGGATGACCGAGAGATTGACGTCATTTACAATCCGGTATAGAAGCGTCACCGAATCGTTATACGTACAGCGCAACTTACTGATTCATTCTTGTCATATCACAGCTCCCGAACGGGTTACATTATGAATGGACAATGAAGGCGCTTGCTGCAGGAAAACATGTCTTGCTTGAAAAGCCGAGCGGTAACGTCGCGGAAGAGACACGGCGCATGTTTGAGTTTGCCAGCCAGAAGGGACTTGTGCTCCTGGAGGCGTTTCATTACAGGCAAGTCGCGTGCATCTCAGGCGTGAGTCATGCCTGATAATACTTTTGAGTTATCAGATTCCATCCCGCTATTCAACGTGTCAAAGAGATAATCGACAGCGGAGAGCTCGGGAGTATAAAAGAATTAAGTGCAGCCCTATGCTTTCCTTCCAGTTTTACCGCCAGTGACAACATCCGCGTGAATTACGATCTTGGAGGTGGCTGTATGATGGACTGTGGATGCAAGTATCATCTCTTTCCCTGCAACCGATCTGGGTCTGACATTCACCCATTAGGTTACACACTCAGTTGTGTGCGTTACCTGGCGAAGAACGAGCCAACAGCCGTCGTCTCTGCATCCGCTGTCAGGTTTCGCGAAGACCCCCGCATAGACACGGCAACCTCTGCCGAATTGCTGTTTCCCCCTTCGAATCCTGGGGGTGAACCCATCAAGGCTACCATTAAATGCGATTTCGCACTACCTTATGTGCTCGGGTTCATTCCTCGGTTGCCCGATGTGACTGTACGCGCAGTATGTGAACAGGGCTCAGTCGAATTATTCAACTACGTATTGCCAACGATATTCCACACTATCAAGGTGTCCCCCACCGGAAAGAAGGCCCGAACGGAAAAGGCCTACAAGTTTTCCCCCACCTCTGGTCACAAAGGAGAGGAGTGGTGGTCAACATACAGGTATCAGCTGGAAGTTTTTGTCGACCAGATCAAAGGCCGAGCACCCGATTCGTGGATGACGTCCGAAGACTCGGTCGCAAACATGGAGTGGATCGAGAAGATATACGAAGCGGTAGGTATCTGCTACGTTGCCGTGGACAATCCTAACAGGGAACATTGCATAGAGCGGTTTGGGGTCTCGCCCACAGTCCAGTTTTCAGCTCCCTTCTGAGTCTGCTGCATGAGGGATAATGTCTTGGGTGTAGTTTTCTTCGTTGCATACGTACTATGTTTTACTTTTCCGTTCGCAAGCTGTTTCCAAGGTTTTTAGCAGTCGTGTGACGTCTCGTAAGAAAGCAGTAATCTGGTTTGACACCAACTACTCATCCTCTGACCAAAATGTCGTCTGCGTCAAATCAACCTTCGGAGTCCGGAGAGCCATCGGAAGGTTCACGACGACCTATCTTCAAGACAGAGACCACTGGCGACTACTGGCAAGACTTGTGGACCGCATTCAAGGTGCGAGCGTCGTCTTGATGCACCCCGACGAACGGCGGCCTAAACTGTCTGCGAAGCTAGCGAATATCGGTGGTCGATGACTTTCAACGACTTCCAGAGATGCCTTGTGCGCGAAACAGCTTGCTGAGCGGGATTGCCAGCGGGGCAGGCGTAGGATTCATTCGGGCGATGAGCTCTAGTATGTGTGTTTGCCTTTTGCTGTACGGCGACTCATTCTCACTGCCGATTTTCTACAGGTCCGTTTGTAGCCTCTAATTGGGCAGTTGGGACGTTCATGGTGATTTCCTTGGGAACGTGGTACGTATCCGGCGTGGAGTGGTCTACGGGTAGTCGTGGCTTACTCGTTCCAGGACGGTCTGCCAGAAGAACATGGAAGCCGAACGTCGCAGACTGGCGAGGGTCGTGGAGGAGATGCCAAAACGATTTATCAAACAAAAGGACGGGGTTTCCGACGAGTCTAACGCTGCTTAGCGCCTCACGCCTCCGTTCTGACAAACTCCCATCACCAAATCACTGTGTTTTCATCCCAGTTTTCCACCAGCAGGGGGTCGTTCTGTAGTTCACCAATGAGCAGCTAGTTGCACCATGGCAGTCGAGATGACCTTGAACGCAACGGCAAACGTCTGGAATCCTCCCTGGAGGACGTACACTTGCTGATTCTGGTACTCTTCCGCTTCTTGAATGGCCCGTCTTGCATCGTAAAGCTGTCAGTGTCGTCCGTGTTTCAGTCACATACCACACCCTGCAATTTATGAGAAAAATCACGCTTGCAGCGTTTGGTCCTCTGATAGCGGTCAGGTCAAAGGACATGGAGATGGACTTGAAGGACACGATTCGCACCGTTCTTGACTGAATCTGCAGTGAAAGATGATCATGGGCACGCCTTTGGTCTTGGTGATGAGCTCGTCGACGCCCGATTGAAATTTCAAGGAGGGGAGGTTGTACGATCCCTTTATGTTTCCGCCTTTCCAATCGCTGTCACGGACATCGACAACGAGATAGTCTGCGAGATTCGAACCAGTCGAACAGAAAGTGCCACGACAAACGCGGCACTGACCTTGCCATGGCTTTTTCTCGCTCCTGATAATGTGGGCCAGCTCCTACCGGCGCTCGGCGTCGGACATCGACCTGGCAAGGAAGAAGAGAAGAGTTCGTACATCATTGGCGATTCGTGGAATGTCCATCTTGCTTGCGGCGTTGGATGCGAGAGCGCAGAAGCGTCTGAACATGCACACCAAACTCCGTTCAAGCTCCCAAGCGCCCCCTGAACAAGTCGGTGCATCTCAAACATTGTCGGTACCTCATCTACCGGCGTGGATACACTGCTATCGACGGCTAAGCGACTTGCCCCGTGATACATCTTTTCGTCTCCGAGCGGGCGGCCCAGGTGTCCGTCCCCTAGAAACCTCCCGCGGAGGACTCTCTCGATCTTCTAAGCGAAGGGTGTGGTCGAACTCCTCTGTTACCTTCTCCTTTTCTCGTCTTGCTTCAAGGATCGGCGGGCGGCTTTTTTGCCCGCTGCGGTGAAAGGCAGATTGCATGTTTCCCTCCCGATCGATGGCAACTTTCTCGCTGCTCAGCTCAAAGGACACTCGCCTTGCTCGAGATTTGCTTCGTCCTCGACTTTGACCATGTCGTTCTTCGACTGGAGGAGAGGTCGCGGGTAGAATCGGGGATGATGGAGGCAGAGATATACTCGATGACGGCGTATGGTAAGCATGCGTGCCATGGAATTGGGGAGGGTGAATGGGAGTACTGTACGCAGGGTATGGTGGAGGGGGGAGAGGGTGCCACGGCTGACCGGGACTGGATGCGTATGGAGTATACGGCATTGTAGCAGATATAAGGTAGGAAAGCTGTTGCATCGCCTGAGCTAACAGGAAGTGTGCTTGTTGTGCCTGCACAGGATCCATGGGCGGTGGTGGGTGGCCAGTAAACGGTGGTCCTGGTGTCCCTTGGTTGGGAGAGGATAATATAGGCGGTGGATGAGAAAGATGTCGATGAGAAAATGAGTGAGCGATAGCAGTGGGTGGATTGGGGGGCAGCCTGTTAGTATCATAGTTGTGCGAGGGCGGCTGCGCCAACTCGGGCTTGCCAGATCCGCAAGCTAGCTTGGTCGACGAAGGCTGTGGGGTTTTAGACACTGTAGAGAGTGACCGTAATGGACTTGAAGGACCTGAAATAGTAGTCTCGAACCGGACTAAAGGAAAGTGAGTGATAGGAACTGTAATTTCCAAAATGCAACTCACCGGGAGTTGGTGCGTCCTGGTCCCAGGTTGGTTCGGGGCCATCCAGTTGCGATGGAGTAGCAGATAATCGAGAAGTCGGTCTCCCACGACTCCGAGATTTGCTTTTTGGCTCCTCTAAAGGGGCGTGTGGCGATATTGAGCTTAGAAACGCGAGACGATACGGTAGAATAGGGCCCACCTAGGGATTGTAAAGGCGGACTGTTCGTCGACGACGCGATGCGTTTTCGCTTTCGACCGCGGGGTACCACTCCGAGAGGCTTGGGTGTCTTTTCCCGATCACTATCGTCTGCAGGGGAAGGGACTTGCTTGCCCTTGCCCTTGCCCTTGTTCGTCGCGGGAGTATGGTTAACCACCTCCCGATTTGATCTCCCGTCGTCAAAGGGTACGGGACCCGCCTCCTTCGAAACAGACACCTTTCTTTTGTGAGTGGAGATAGGCTCGGATTTTGGGAGCAAAGATGAATGACGCCCCCTGCTGGAATTGGGCATTCCATCAGTCTTCGACTTTCTTTTCGAGAGCGAACGTTTCCGAGACACGGGCTCTCCACGTTCGCTGTCTGGAGGGGACTGGGGTAGTTGTGGAGCCTCTTTGCGATCGGGGGCGGGCACGGGTGAGAGCGGGGTGACACGAGGAGGGCGTGTCAGTATCGCGTCGAATTCTTCGTCCCAGT
>JBBPUI010001229.1:0-11254 GCA_038094615.1 Heimioporus aff. retisporus | reverse complement strand
GGACCGATGTACATTGGTTACAAGCGAACGATCACTCGAAGGTATGGACACCCTATTCGCGACGTGATGTGGAAGCGCACCCGTCACATCCGCAAAGTCGAAACGAGGTTTTTAGGCTGTTGACCTCGGAAGCCGGTCGGTGGAGCAGAACGAGCATACTGACTCCCCAGACGACACAGCCATATTCTTACCATTCTTCCAGCCACTACAGCTCGACCTAAACTTCGCTCCAATCAATATCATCCAACAGAGCTTTCATATGTTCTTGACGCGCCACGACTGCCTATTTGTCTTGGTCCGTTGTAGTTTTGCATCGAGTCTGCGGCCGTCTTGGTTCCGAGCGGAAAAGCGGTGAGCTCCGAGCTCCGTCGGACGCGTGACGGGATAATTCCGACATATTGAAGCCACCGGATGATCGATTAGTTTGGAGCTTGGAAGTGACGCCACCTATGACATCATAAAAACTCCTCTGAAGTATTTTACACCGTCGGTCGGTTGCCACCCGTTGGCGTTGGCGTCCGACGGTACCTCGAATCGCGGATACCAAAGCTTCAAGGTTCATGTACATGCAAGGTGGCAGCCGGTAATCGATGCATGCAAAGATTCTCTGTTGGGGCGATAGTAGACGATCGAATGTTTGGTCGAGCTACGTCGGTCCTCGCTGTGCTCCAATAACTCTACTTTGCACCGTCTTTGAGCACTGGATACCTTATGGTCGGACATGCGCAGAGACCGGAAGAACGAGAACACCCCGTCATTTTTGGGTCGCAATTCCCATCGGAGTCGGGATTGATCTGACGGTGGAACCGCGACCGTTTTTCAAGGCATCTCCGCCGGATCACATGAACGCGACCGGGATCGTACCCTCGCATTACAGATCCCGACGGTATTGGTGATGTGAGGTTCACTGAAACGTGAATTCCGTTGGGTTGGTGCGCGTCAAGTGAACAAGACACCAGATGTGCCGGTGGCCCGGCCCCAGAGGAACGCTAATCCACGCAGTGGAACTCTTTTGCTTTCTCGCCAGTGAAGCCCATGGTCCTGGATCGTTCGCCTCAGCCCCGAACGAGAAGGACAATCATACTATGATATTGTACAGATGTTGGCGACGCCACGCATCATGCAGGTTGGTGGCCATGGGTTCCATCTCAGGCTTTGCGACCTTCGGAACTACATCCGGCGCGCATGCGAAGCCGGCGGCGTGTGATACAGTACAACATGGGTCGGTCCATCCTTACCACCGTCATATTCCCCGTAGAAAAAGACGACTCCAGGGAATCCAGATTGTATTTCTTTTCTGTTCCCCTGCGAGTGATTAGATAGACACTCACATTTGATGGTTGGGCGAAAATCACGGGCCGGTTTTATCCTGATTTTGCAAAAATGGCATCTGTGATTTGGAGTTCTACTGCTACCGTTTGAAGTGTGATCGTCTCGAGATCCTTCAGACTCCCCGAGGGGATTGCGGAACCGCAAAGGGTCAGGCAGGCAGTTCCTACAACATGATGCAGTTGGCAGACGTTTGTCCAAAGAAAATAAAAGTTCATTCCGGGGCGCGACTTACATTATTATAGAAATCTAGTCGACTGTCGATCGTGCAAAAGCAAGTCGTTCTGGCCACGGCGTTATACTCCCACATCCTGCCAGCCACGGCCAGTATTACCTAGATGCAGTCGCTACGAAATTGCGTACTTCGTTGTCCGACATGAACTTGTCACAAAGTTGTACGAGTTCCCTCATTTACAAAACACACTAACACATCCGCAACGACTCGACCCCAAATTCGCCCCCACTTCCTCGGTCGAGATCGTTAAACGGGTCGCGCATACTCCCTGTCTGGGCGCGCCACAACTGAGTATATAGTGCCTTGATCCGCTGTAGATCCGCGTCGACAGCGGCCGTCTTGGCCGCGAGCGAGACGGAGATGGCGTGTTGGGTTTGCAGAGTCGAGGCGATCGCTTGGTGCAGGAGTCAGTAGATCCAGGGGGGAGCGATCTGACTTACCTTGCGGTGTAGCTTGAGATTGAATGGCGGTTGAGGACAGCTTGCGCTCGATTTGCTTTACTCAGATATCAGCCATAGTGTGAGTATCCATGAAATAAATTCACCTCGATCGTATTCTTGTACCACTGCAGCCGCTCGTGCATTTGGTTTGTCACGCGCGTAAAGAACCTTTGCAACCGCGACCATCATCAGCCAGGCTTTGCAAGAACGAATGCATAGCTTACTCTAAAGGGAAAGAGGCATTATTTTTGAGGTAAATTCCGTGTTGCTGGGGGTTTTTGAACCCGTCGACGATGCGGGTGGCATTGATCGTGTCTTGCACCGTCTGGTCCGTCCTATCTTTGAGATCCTTGGTGAAAAGGGCATCGGACTGAATAGTCGCGGCAACATTGAGTAATTCCTGGCGAGCAATAAACGTTTAATTCATTGACTCAACATACGAAGAAGGGATGCCACCTTGTGCACTTCGCGAATGAGCTCTTGACCCTTGATAGGTTCTTGCCCGAGCTTTCGTTGCTTGAGATCGTTGCTAATCTGCACGCGACCCTGGATGTGGGCGCTTCTCAAGTTTGAGCAACCGTATTGCCGCGCCACCCCAACGCGCACTTACTCCAAGCTCTCGAACCTCCTCCGAATATCCTCGGGCAAATCATTGAACTTGGTGGCTTTTGAGAACAAGACTGGTCCGGTAGTTTGTGCGGGTGACACACTAATAAGTAGGATCGTTAGCTAGTCTTCATCGAAACGATAAAGGGGCGGACCTCATGGCGCTAGGGAGGGGTGTCATTCACAGTAGCCGAGTAAACAAAAGGCAACACTCACGATGGCTGCCTTTGCGTACCAAACAAGGTGCCAGTTGTAGGCGCGGTTGGCTGAGTGCCCCCAAATAGACCCGTACCCGCCGTCGCAGGCTGCGTCAGGGTGGTGGACCCGAACAGACTTGGCGTCGTCGTCGTTGTCGTCGTGGGTTGGGTTGTACTCCCAAACAGAGACGATCCCAACGTGTTTGTTGGTTGCGTCGTGCTTGCCGGTTGCCCAAATAGAGACGTGGATGGCTGTTGTTGTTGCGCAACCGCTGCAGGTTGTCCGAACAAGGTCGTGGAGGATGGTTGCGTTCCACTTGGCTGCGCCCCACCTCCAAATAATGACGTGCTTTGGGGTTGTTGAGTCCCCGCTGCAGGTTGACCGAAGAGTGAAGTGGAGGGTTGCTGTTGTATTCCGGTTGCCCCCGTTGCTGGTTGGCCAAAGATCGACGTAGATGGCTGTTGTTGCGCCCCAGTTGTGCTCGCCGCTGGTTGACCGAATATAGACGCCATTGGTTGAGTAGTCGTTGACTGGCCGAACAAAGAGGTGGTGGGTTTTGGCTGCTGCGTGGAACTGGCAGATTGTCCGAACAGGGACGTTCCTGTCGCCGATTGGGTGCCGCTCGCAGCGGGCTGGCCAAAAAGTGAGGTGGTAGGCTGCTGTTGCTGTTGTTGAATGCCAGCAACAGGTTGGCCAAACAGGGGCGTCGCGGTCTGCTGTTGTGGCTGGGCGCCTGTGCCAGTCGCCGTGCTTTGACCACCAAACAACGATGTGGCAGGTTGTTGCTGTTGTTGGGTCCCAGTGGTAGATTGACCAAAAAGTGATGTGGTTGTTGGCGTTGTCGTTGTCGTGGGCTGCTGCTGCTGTGCACTGGCTGTAGACTGCCCAAACAAGGACGTGGACGGTTGTTGTTGCTGTGTCCCCGTCGCCGGTTGACCAAAAATCGAGGTCGCTGGTTGTTGTTGACCGCCAGTCGTTCCTGTCGCCGGTTGACCAAAAATCGACGTCGTTGGCTGTTGCTGAGCGCCGGTCGTAGTAGCAGGCTGACCAAATATAGAGGTAGGTGGTTGCTGCTGCTGCTGTGTCCCGGTCGTAGCCTGGCCAAACAGTGAAGTAGCTGGCTGCTGCTGAGTACTACTCGCAGGTTGACCGAGGGTAGCCGTGGCAGGTTGCTGTGATGGCGACGACGAAGAGGTCTGCTGTTGGACACCGCCAGCAGTCTGTCCAAACAGCGACATAGAGGGCTGTTGTTGAGTCGACTGGGGTTGTGTGGAAGTAGTGCTCGTGGTGGCCGGTTGGGACGTACTCCCAAATATCGACCCTTCGGTCTTGTTCTGACCGAACAACGAGGGCGTCGTCGATGTCAATCCAACACTACATAGAAATCAGCACCAACGACGTGACACACAATGGAGAAACAAACCCGCCGAATGACATTTAAAAGTTATTGACAATCGGATCGTTGAACGACTTGCGGAGGCGAGGTTGTATCAATCATGTGATGCATGTAACTAAATAGGACAAATAGCCCCTGACTCATGTTCTCTCCCAGATACCGTGCACGCATGTGGCAGAGTCCACACACCTCGCGAGGTTCAAATATTGTATTCTATGCCTCGCTGGATGTTTCGTGTTCAATGTCTATCAGTTTCTAGTAGGAGAAAATCTCCGGGAAACGTTGGTATGCGGCAGACGCGTTACCGGAAGGTGGGCTTGCGGGTGTACCCACACCTATTTCTATCCCTGAAAGGCTTTTCCCTCGAAAGCTGATACCTGTACTAACATCTCTGCCCTGGGGGAACCTAAGGGAGGAGTTAATCTTAATGGTAACACTACTCTAGGCATGAGCCGCATGACTCACACGGCTTTCAAGGTTTTCTCATGATCATTGGTGGCGTGATAATGGCAACCAAACCAGGATAGCCAGCTCCTGAATGTACCGTACACCCGTTCGTATGAACCTGTCGTAATGGATTCGGAACTCCCGGGATATTCAGAGGCATCTTCATTCTCTGTGGCAGGCACAACCAGCAACACCGCTCGGACGGGCTCACAGCACACCGTGTCGCTCCAAGATAGCAAAGGTACCAAATGGCTCACCCTCCTTGTCAACAGCCGTGCATCGGCGGCTACGTCGCTACCCGTCATTTACGAAGGCGACTCCGTCTCTGGACAGGTCGATCTCGATGTGCTCAAGTCAGAGCCCGCTAAAGCCATTTCGATCACGGTCCGTCTCGTCTCACATGTTGTGTCTACTCTCACACACGACAGTAGATCGCAGGAGGGACGACCATCGTCGGCCAAGAGGAGCAGCTGTTCCTCAACGCAGAGACAGATCTATGGACGCCATCTATGGCCTTACCGGATGGTCCCAAGGTCACAAGACTTTCCAAAGGGAGGTACTGTTGGCCTTTCTCTCTTGCACTCCCCACACAAGTCCAAGTCCAAGACCAAAAAGACAAGAAGGCATTTCCACTCCCTTCCTCCTTCTCCGAGCGAGCGAGCTCGGCATATCTCGATTACAAGCTGACCGTCACCGTCAAACGCGGCATGTTCAAAGTCAACCAGACGTAAGTTTAGTCGCGGCTGGGAGCGATGTCTCTTTTTGTGTTCCCTCGACATCAACTAATAAGACATATAGTTTGATGACGTCGTTTGCATATGTACCCATGACACGGCCCGATTTACCATCTCCTATGATTCAAAAAGCGTACAAGGAAAATCTCTCCCTTATCGGACCTGATGGTATTGTGCCTTCGACATACTAACACATCTGTTTATCTTACCCATCTACAAGGCGATCCAGATGGTTGGAATAACCTCCCTCCTCTTATAATCCAAGGAAAGTTATTTGATTCGCATCCTGCTGAAGTGTCCCTCACTGTAAGTGGATGGCATCCTCCAGCTGCAATCGAAGTCTCACATTATGCTGCCCCACAGTTGGCCCTCGCCAAACCCGTACGTACAAGCTCACCCTTACACAGCTAGTCTCGGTTGACGGATCGATATAGCTGACATATAGCCGCGGAACAACCATGCCCCTCTGGCTCACCCTGCAGAGCACCGACGAACAGGCTCTTGACGTCCTCTCCTCCCCCACATCTATCAAACTACTCCTCGTCCGTTCTCTCGCCACTGGTTCCGATGCCACCACCGACACCGACCATCGTTCTGACAACTGTTTCTCTGAAAACGTCGCCCGCGCCGTGTTCTGGGCCCCCGACGACTACAGGGGCCAGCAGCAACGTATCTTACAGGGCGAAGTAGACATCAAGGCCACACTCAAACCGAGCACCTTGTTCCCTAGATTCACCCTTACTGTGCGTCAACATTTGTTGCTCTCGCATCGTGGTCGTGTATCGACTCTCACGCCCAGTATCACTTGGATCTCCAGCCTTTTGAGGTTGCCGGTTTTGTCACTACCACACCCAAGACAATGCCATTGCTCAAGCAAAATGTGACAATCTCCAGCTTCCCTGCGCAGGGCATCCCAGTACGTTCACATGCCCCGCCCGAGTATGTCCAGGAACAGGGTGCAGACTACAACAAATCTGTGGGGTTGTTGGAAAACGGAAATCAGCGCTTCTTTCATCACGGCGGAACAGGAGGCATGTGATGATACGGATATCGTCGGTCTCTGTGTCTATTATGGAACTTCAGCATGCATTCATACGGTCATACCATGTATATGTTGTATTGACGAACAGTCATCCCTTTGTATGATTTATTCTCATGGACGTGAAGAGGGTCACTTCAAATGTGTGGTCGCCCTCGAAGCGGTCCTTCTTCCTCATTACGCCTTGTGTATCATCAAGAGGGACGTACCATGCAATCTGCTCGGGCAAGTGTCGTACGATATACCCGAACGTCTGATCTGCATCACCGTTTGCGCTATGCTGCCTCTATAACCCGGGATGTGTGTCAGGTTCTCGTCCGCGACCGCCCAAATTTGGCGACGCATCAGGTCAGGCTAAAATGTGAACCACAGCCCAAATGCCGTCTAAAATGGCGTCTCTTTGAACAAACTACGAATCTTGTATGATGTGGCAGTCTTGGGCTGTGTCGGCGCGACAGACGGTGACGTGAGATGTATTAACGTCCGCAGGAGCGGGCCCAACAGTTCCGGAATGTATACCAGCGATCGAATTGAAAGAAAGTAAGAGTGCCTGCAAGGTTGTCGCAAACGATGTGAGTTGGCCAGCGAAATGGATGCTCAAGCGGCACAAATTCGTTTGCGACGGTAGAGGCCTGCGCGAAACTGCCCGTCGGTCCCAAAGTTGCGCTACAAGAGTGGACACACACCTGGGAGATCCCACCGTGATCACGAATCCGTGCTGCATCGTACGGGCGATTGTCTCCCTGGAAGGGTCGTCACGGATCAAACTCGAGAACGAGAATGTCTGGTGCGACATATGCACGCAGCGCGTGTGCAGCTTCCCTAGGGAGTGGAGGTGGCGAGCATATAGGTCGGAAGCTCTGCCTACGGCAATCCCGTGTCTCGTGATCCGAATCGCCTCCGATCTCTGTCCCTCTTCGTTATGTGCTCCATCTGGAGTCTCGGGTGCCAATGTTTTTCTAATGTTTAGCATGAGAACTTGAAGAGGCAGAAAGTTTGGATGACAATGTTTAAGACTATCTTCAACAGGTCGATATGGCAAAGTTTTCCGGTCAGTATGGAGGTTCTTATCTGACCATTGCTGGCTGTGCACTGGTTTCAAGAAAGTGGTGGGTGAGGGGACTGACTCAGTGCTGCTACTCAAGTCAGACTAATTTTAGTTGTAGTCAGCTTCAAGGAAGCACGCGGATTACGTTGTATCGTAATTAGCCGTACGCCATGCGGCCTTACGGGCGCTAAGTTATTCGACACCTTAACATCCAGTACAGATATCGATCTAGGCTGTTACTAGGTTCTGTTAGAGGTACTATGTACCCCATCTTGTCTCGAGTTAATTATACTGATTTTGAAGTTACTCAGGCCAGGCACAAGCCATAAGATCAAGGATGGGTTATATCTCTTCTCCGAGTCCTGTGCAAAATTCCGATAGGCCACATCTTCATCCCTATATTCATGATCCTGTGCTGTACATCTCCAATCTACCTCCGCATGTTACGGACGACCATCTTGTGACTACCTTTCGGTCTTGTGCGCCTTTCAAACTCAATATTTTGCGCGACGCGACCAACAGCCCCCAACCAGAACAGACGCTCTCTGGCACAATTCAATTCGAATCCATCTATACAGGTACGTTTATTCACCATGTACGACGTATCTCGTCATCTCCTCCGCAGCCGAGAAAGCACTAGCTACTCTGCATTCACATCCTGTCCAAGGCTTGCACCCACCTGCAACCCTCGTTCTCACGCCGTACTCGCCAACTTCGCCTCTGACGTTACTTCCTTCGCCAACCGCGCTACCGCGTCTTGTGAGATTCCTCCCGAATGACCTAACCGAGAGCGAATTGTATGACCTTTTTCGACCTTATGGCGCACTTGCGTCAGTTCGCATGCGCATAGGAATTGGTGATTATAGTGTTTGTGGGGTCGTAGAGTTCTGGCATAAGGAAGATGCACACCTTGCAGATAAAGCGATGAATCTGTCCCTGGTGAAAGATCAAAGGATCTCCATGTCAATATACGAGCAAGGGCTCGGAGAGGGCGGAGGCGGTCGTGTCGAGTTGGATGCTCGCGTCACCACTTCTATGTCCCACGTCCATATATGTGATACCTCCCTCGCACAGGTAATGCATTTGTATTGAATTCACACTATCTAACATGATGTTCCCAGCATATCTCTTCTTCATCTACTGATTGGTCCGGGGCCGTCAATCTCGCCCGGACTTTTGAACAGCAAGTCTGTGACAGCTTTCCTGCAGATTCATGCAATTTATTCTGCGAGGTGATCTCAGCATGCTGTCTCACGTGTTGTGTGTTTGATTCTCTAAATAGAATCTCGACCTCGACACTGGCGAGAGTACCCTTTTCGCCCATTTCCACCAGGTGAGTTTTCATTCACTTGAATCTGACCTTTAACCTATCGGTGCAACTAGTTCGGTCGAATTGTCAGGTAAGCCAATTTATGCGTTACAGACGTTTGCCCGTTCGATCGTCTTCAGTATACATGTCATACGCGATGGATTGGGTAAGAGTTATGGGTTCGGAATCATCACCTTTGAAGCTCCTGATCAAGGTGAGTATCGTGCATTACTGCTTCATCTGGTTACGGATTGGCAATTGCAGCCGTGGCCGCCATGCATGGCATGAATGGGGTACTCCTAGGTTCCAAAAATCTCGTACTTTCGTGCCAGGTTTCGTCGATACCGAGGGTACGCCTGGCGTTGTCCAGTACTAAGGTGAAAGGCTCATGAATGAGAAGGCGGGAAACGACACCCCACAGAACAAAATCAGGATTCCCGAAGACTTGCATGATGCTCTTGTGCAAAAGCCTCAATACTTGGATGCGATGGACGTGGTGGGAAAGGAAGGTAACGTTCCGGAGTGGGCCAGGAGCAACAGGTTGGCGGGGGCGGTGAACCAGGAAGTAGATGCTGGTCCTCGACCTGTGGAGACACCAGCGAACGAATCCGTCGAAAGTCAGACAGGCGTGCCAATCAACGACATTTCTTCTCGCTCGCCTTCTGATCTTACCGGCCTGGTCACAAAGTCTGGTCATCACCCGTTCGCGAAAGGCAGTTATGGTGACATCTATAAAGGGGTTTACCGCTTGGAGCACAGGTTGATTAATGTGAGTTGGATTGTCTTCTCGTAGACGTGACTGAGCAGTCTTTAGGTTGCAATCAAAACAAGCAGGATGTACTTGCAGCACGACCAAGAGTTGCCCAAAAAGATGAAGGTATCTCTCACTTGTGAAAAGGCGTGATAAACGTACCTTATTCTTATTTCACAAACAGCGATTCCGCAGAGAAATAATTGTATGGCAGGGACTGAAACACCCGAATATTTTACCGTTTTTTGGGACTATTATCGACCCCAGTACGAATCCTGAAATACCCGCCATGGTGTGCCCATTCGCGGAGAATGGTGCACTGACCACATACCTGTGCGAGAAAGACAGCGAGCTGACGGTTGTGAAGAGATTGTCCTTGGTTAGTAGCATCTCTACACTCATGACGCGATCGGTTAGAAGCCTGTTCACAGATGAATGATGTGGCTCATGGGTTACAATACCGTGAGTCATCACTGTCTGTTTTCGTATCCGTCTGACGGGATGATCTATTTGACAGTACACTCTCGGCAAATAGTTCATGGAGATCTGTCTGGCGTATGTTTTTGTCTCAGGTCCCTACTGGCTGCTGACGCATCGGAACGAGCAGTCAAATGTGCTGATTGGTGACGAAGGAAAGGCTTGCATTGCAGATTTTGGGTTGTCTACTCTGTTGACGCGTTTGGGTGGATCGACGTTCGCGACAACTCGTCAGGCAAAGGGCACGATGCGGTGGATGGCCCCTGAAGTACTTGACCCGGGTGATTCTCATGATTCAAAGACGACCCCGACGATGGAAAGCGACACGTATTCTTTTGGTAGCATTGTGTTGCAGGTATGTGATGTGTGTGCGCTCCGTGAATGTATTAACCGGAACGCCGGAAAGATTCTGACTGGAAAAATCCCTTATCATCATCTCACCCACGATGCACAGGTCATTTTCGCCATTGTGAAAGGGGCGGGGCATGCAAGACCCGATATAGATGGAGTCACAGATTGCCGATGGGACTTCATGGAACGGTGCTGGTCTCCTGTGAAGGCTTCTAGATCACGCCCTTCTAGCGACGAGATCGCCGAGTTTGCGGAGAAAGAGCTCGCTGAGGTCATGACAACTGACCAGAAAGTCGAGCCAGCTTCAGCTTCCAATACGGCCGCTATTTTGTCGCAGTTGCCTGCTGTAGGATTCGGGCCCGCGCGCTCTTCGATGACTGGCGTGACGCTTCCCGAGGATGATTTAATGGTAGTAGAGGCAGCTGGCGAGCCGATCCATGGAGCGGACGAAGGACCTAGACTGATTCAAGAGCAGCAAGTTGGCAGGCCTCCTTCCCACACGATCACATCTTTGGCACGATTGCCCGCTGCCGAGATTATTGAGCTCATGAATACTCCTTTGTTGGACCATCTGCTGCTGCCCAAGGTTGATCCGTCAGTGGTGAAGACAACCGACGAGCTCATTAATGGGCTCCTTGATAAACCTCAAAAGGTCCAAAAGCAGATAGTTGGTGACAAATTGCGAGTACCTCTTTTGGCCTCATTTTCGGCTATTAATTGGAGCCTTTGTTTACTTCAGGTTTCGTGCCATCAAGTCGTATCGCGTGAAGGGCTCGGTAGGTCTCTGTGGATTAGTTGGACAGACACTGACCATTATTGTTAGCCAAGAGTGACCATTGCGTTGCTGGATCAGGAAGATCTCAGAGCGCTCGCACATCTCACGGACAGTTACCC
>JBBPUI010001228.1:0-11278 GCA_038094615.1 Heimioporus aff. retisporus | reverse complement strand
CTCACAGCTATATAACAATGTTACATGAAAGGTCAACAATGATCCCAATGGCGCACCTCTACGAGAATAGACTCATGAATATAGTCATTCCATGTCTGGTGAGACGAAGAGTCACCTTTTCGGGATTAGAGAGGAATGAGTTCCCCACTACGACCAGGCTTATCAGGGTAGAATACCAGGAATTCAATGTTGTCGACGCACGAAAACCATTGAATCTGGGGTACATATATCAATCGCATGAGACGCATCACGACATAATCAAACATACACGACATAACAGAGCCCAAAATATCGAACCTGAAAACCAACATGTAGTAAAATTCATGATTCCATAGAAGAAAGGGAAGAAACGCACGAGGACGAATAGAGTAGATACTAGCGTCCAGCGATAGTCCTATGGCCAGATTAGAATACAGACTCAGAATACTTACAGAGAAATGTGCACTCACCCAAACATAATCTATCTGATGTCTGTCAGTGATGTGCTTGGCTTCAAGTTAGGAAGCGTACCTCGTCTGCGAACGTGAGTACTAACAATGGTGCAGTGTCAAACATGAAAGAGGTAGTGAAATTCTGCGCACTATAATCATATCCAACAGCTGCATAAATTACAACTGTAGAAGAGAGATGCGTCGGTCGGCAAGACATGACAAATCGTAGGTCATACCAGTCACATAGTTATCCAATAGAACGCCCGAAACGAACTGCGCGACAGAAGACATCAAACGGTGAAAGTGGCAGACGAAGATCAATGGTACGAGATAGAAAATGCTGGAATGATTGCGTTTACCCAATATATGGTGACAAGTAAATAAAACGGTAGGAACCAAGATATATACCCATCATCATGGCTAGGGCTTGCTGATATGGCAGGTTTACTTGTGTTTGAACAACGGGATACTTTACATAACAGATTGCTACGTTTGAAATTGGAATGCAATTTGGGTTCAGCAGCACTGTCAGACAGCCAAAAGAAAATAAAAACCCACAAACAATTATGTGGCATTTGAGCATGCTGGCAAACTCGAAGATACTCAGAGGGTACCATACCATAACCAGGTGGTTGAATGACATATGTACCCGGTGGAATCCTGGACTTTTGACCATTGGATACATAACAGTGCATCTATTTTTTTAATTTTTAATTTTTAATAGCAGCATTCACTGATAAGAACTCATCAGGAACCTGAAGGGCCGTGAGCGCTGCCTTCAATTACATGGCCATGGCTTCCAATGTGATGGAATCATCGCTGGTGATAAAGGAAATTGACACGGCGTTTGGGAGTTGGCGCAATGGGGAACGCGGGGAGTGTGGGTGCATACAGTGAGGGCGAATACGAAATTTTACGCTTCGCGGTACCGAAAAAAAAAAAGGTTTCGACCCATGCAGAGATAACAGGGTGTCTGTCGCTTTCCAATACCCCCTTGAGCAAATCGGACTTGGAAACAGCGAAGCACTTAAAACTATTTGATCTCATTCAATTGCTTCGAATCCTCACTGATCAGCGAAGAGTGAAGTATGAGCACACCTCTGCATAGGTAGGGAGAAGACCGTTAGCGCCTTGGTTAATCAACGACATAAAGTATCACCTTCATCGGGCCAGGAACAAAGGGGCTCCCGACTGGATCATCTTACGGAATTCGAGTACAGGTTTGGGACATACAAAGGGTGCCAAGTCTGGTGACCCGATCAGTGGTCCGTACGGTCACACCAGGCATAGACGTACCTGAGCATGTTCAGTGGCACCACGACGGTTCTATGGGGGTGTCCGAGTCGTAAGCCGTAACGGGCGCAAACGGTGCGTGAAAAGCTCGAGCGGAGGTAATCATCCACTAAGTGAACCGTAGAACCACTAGATCAAAAGAACTTTCAGGTCGCCTTTAAAGAATAGGCTACGGACAGAGATTTATGGGAATTTGAAACCTGATGGATGAGCGGGGCGATTAACGTGCGTGCGGGCTCCACTATACCGTACATTATTTCGCATGCTTGGCCTCGGCAAGCTTGTGAAGTCCGAAAGTCGGAAGGAAACCGGTTGCGATCAATTTCACTGATTTGACTCGTGAGCTTTCCCAGCTGTGTAGTTGTGATCGACACCGCAGCGTGGGTAGCCATCGATGAATATGATCGTTGCGCGCAGCCTTGGCTTGTTTGCCCTGTCGAACCTCGCTAGTCAGGTACGAAGTCCGGACCTGGAAGCCGTCACGGTATGACGAGAAACCAGCCATATCAGCGATAGAAGCGTATCGCCACGCGATATTGGCCATTGCGCCCACGACTTGAGATCGTGCGTAGAAGTGATTTCGGGATGGCGTGACGACGCGCTAGTTGTGCATCTCAGAAATAAAAGAAGACATCATGACGTGAAACGGACCTGGAGATAGCGTCTTCGCCTCTGGATGCCTAGAAATGGACGAAAAGCGGTCACCGCGGGATATTTCAGCCAAGTCGGACCTCTCCTGCACCCTGCATCCCACTAGGTAGCGATAAGGACAAGCGTTGGGATGTACATATCAAGGTCAGCCCGGGTGCATGTGATCAACTTTGGTATTCCACCGAACTTGCTCACAGGCATCCGAGGGGACCATTGCGCAGGACGCCAACCCGAGTTGAGGCACCTTGGGGGAACACACGACGCAGGTCACAACCTGCGTTGGTAGGTAAAGAGTTTCGCTTCCATCAAACGGTCGTGCCACCCATCCTTGTGGAGATGAGGTCGGATCTGTGTTCGTGGGAGAAGTTTGAGAAGCCGAACCGACCGGGAATTCTTTAAGAGAGATGAGTTGGAGGATCAGATGAAAAAAGCACGGCGAAAAGCGTGTTCGAAAATGAAGGTGTTGCGAAGATCCTGTGGGCAGCGTCGACGAGGGTTTAGTCCGTTGCCAGTGCGGGATCTTGTTGTGCACCAAATATAGCAAGGACAACCACATAAATAAACATGCTTGTGGAGTGGGTACTTGAAAGGCTTTTGTTGAGCCGCACGAAGACATGGTTTCCAATGCAATTTTTGAATTTTCTCAGGAACCTGCGTCGTTACCTTGAAACTGATGGGCATTGGGCCCACTCGGTGTCCTATCGCAATGCTCTTTGAAACCGTCCTATCGAAGCCTCGCAGGGAGTGACATGGAAACGCTGGGTTATACTGGATTCGAGCGCGCGTCGAGCCATAGCAAGTTGTTGCATTCCTCGCCGCTGGAGACCCTCGTTCGCCGTACAACCTCCCGTCGACGCTGGCAGGGAACGAAGAACGTCAGCCAGGAAGGTGCCGATGCCATACCCCCATCACTCCAGCCTCGTAACGCACCTCCTCCTGCCTATGATCAGCGCGCGCCGGCGCCGCTGCTGCACTCGAGATTTCGCAGTTCGACGTCGAACTTGGTGGCGAACACGGACTGGCAGAATCCCAAGTCTTTTCTGTCGTTGTCGGATGGAGAGGATGATTGCCGGGAGGAGAACAACAATTACGGCTACAATCACGCCCCAACTCCCAGCGACGCTGACTTATGGCCACCGACCTCTGACATCGAATACTCGATGCCACCGTCTCCTTTGCCAACCGTCGTCGTGTCCTCGCCGCAGGATGACACGCCTGTCAGCAGCTCGGGCGCCCCTTTGCGTCAGGCAATCGTGTCGCAGGGTCAATTACCGCGACTGAACTTCTCGAGACCGACGCGACCGCCCATCGTCTCCTCCGAGGAACAGAAGCGGCTGGTGCTCGACCGCAATGCACAGCGGTCCAACTCGCCCAAGACGATCCCGCATGCACTTGACCCCGTCACGCCGGTGACCGGCATATACGCTGGCAGCCACCAAACACCTGCCGGCCCGCTGCCCGCACCGTCGTACCTACATCCGGATGGCGTCCCCTCCGCACCTACACACCCGTGCTCGAGCCAGATTGCGCTCTCCGCGCATCCACCGTCGCTGAGAGCCGCATCACCCGCCAGCTTGTACTCTACGTCATATTCGTTCTATCAGCTGGACAGCGGGCTGCCTTCGCCGACCTCGCAGAGTCCACGCGCATCCTCCACCTCGTCACCCGCCAGCAGTCGCCCCGACTCCACTGAGCCACAGACGCCGGAAGAATACTTGCAGTTGGGCATACAACACCACGAGGCCAACAAGCTCAAGGACTCGGCGTACTTCTTTGAGAAGAGCGCCAAGGAGCGGGGTGGATGTTGCGTGGGGATGCTGATGTGGGGCCTGACGCTGAGACACGGGTGGGGGTGCGAGAAGAACGAGAAGAGCGGGTTCAGGTGGTTGACCAAGGCGGCCGAGTTGGCAGTGGATGACCTCGAGAGAGCAAGGAAGGGGTTTGATGCAAAGAATATCCGAGTGTGTCCTCCCCCTTTTTGTGCGTCCACTGCAATTCCTCACGCGCTGGCAGGAAGAGCTCGTGCTTGCCATATATGAAGTCGGCCAGTGCTTCTTTCAGGGCTGGGGCGTCGCGAAAGATCAGAAGATGGCAGTCGTACGTGATGGGGTTGCTTGCTTGTGGTCGGTCAAGGCACTGATGGGGCTGGTGCAGAGCTATTATCGGGTTGCCGCCAAGCTAGGCGATGCTGATGCGCAACAGGATCTGGCATTTTGTCTAGCTAATGGCAAGGGATGCAAGAAGGACAAGAAGGAAGCCGCAAAGTGGTATCGCGCTGCAGTGAGTGTATCCGATTTCCCCGTACGCGTTGCAAGGTCTCAAGGATGATGCCAGGTCGCGCAGGGTGCCAGCGACGTTGGGATGGCGTGGATCTACAAGGACAAGTACAAAGACTAGTGGTCCACAATCATCTCGTGATCATTCCCGACCCGTGACCGTGCCATGATGGCGACGGTTCTCTCGAAGCACCAGGTGACTCCGCGCGGAGGCCGTAGAGGGTTGCTTTTGGACATGCATTTAGGAGATTCTGACACTTTATACCCACGAATATCATATCAGTCAAGGGCATGAGGCAAGGACGTCGTTTACTTGCGATTCGATCTCATTAGATATAAAGACCCCCTCCATTTTGCTCACGCTTTTTCCCCTTCTCGTCGTGCGACCGGGAGAGAGCTTCGACCCGAACAATAAGTTTCCACGGGACCATGATCTGACCGACGTATCTGCCGGTCGGTGTGTCAGTGTCCAAGATGTACTCCTCGGTGTTGACGAGGAGGATGTTGAGGAGCTGGTCTGTCCCGACGAAGGTGCCGATGAAGGCGCGGTTGTCGCGGGTGACGATGCGGAGCGTCTCTTTGAGGAGGTCCCTCAGCGCGGCGATCGATGGTGAGTCCATCGACAAGGATGACGACGAGGAAGACATATCCGTAGTGACACGTGACCCGCTCCCACCTCGCGATGAACCCGTTTGACAGCGCACCGTCGTTGACCATGCAAGGCCAGCACAGCTCCGCGAACACACACAAGTATTCGGTCATTCTACCGACGTACAACGAGCGCAAGAACTTGCCTATCATCGTATGGCTGTTGGAGAGAGTATTTCGCGAGCAGTGCGTGTCGTGTCCACGAACGTGCGTGGTTGCTAATGGGTCTAGTGAGCTAGCATGGGAAATCATCGTCGTGGACGATGCCAGCCCGGATGGCACGCAAGAGGTCGCAAGGGAGCTCGCCGCGGTATATGGCGAGGACAAAATCGTGCGTGCTTGTCTTGCTCGTGCCGACGTGTGTTCAATGCGCCGCAGGTTTTGAAACCACGTCCTGGTAAGCTTGGGCTGGGGTGCGTGTGCCGGTTCCTTTTCGATTGCGAGTGATTCATGGCGGGCGTGCAGGACTGCGTATATCCATGGACTCGACTTTTGTACCGGCGACTTTGTGATCATCATGGATGCCGACTTTTCACACCACGTAGGGTAGTCCATGCGCGTCTGAGGCCAAGGCTCACCTTGTTATAGCCCAAATTTATACCGCAATTCATCCGGTGATGTTCCTTCTACTGGCCATCTCGAATGCGACTGACGTATCGGACAGGTTGCAGCAGGCGTACAATCTGGATATCGTGACGGGCACACGCTACCGCTCCACGCCCACACCTTCTCTGACCGATACGCGTCCTGGGGGCGTGCACGGCTGGGATCTCAAACGGAAGCTGGTGTCGAGAGGTGCCAACTTCTTGGCTGCGACGGTGCTCAATCCTGGTGTCAGCGACTTGACGGGTAGCTTCCGGTATTTACGCGTCAGTGCTTCGATCGACCGCGACTGACATGCCACCGAGGTTGTACCGCCTGCCCGTGTTGCGGCATATCATCCAGCAGACGCAGTCGCGGGGCTACGTGTTCCAGATGGAGATGATGGTGCGCGCACGGGCCCTGGGATACACGGTGGGAGAGGTCCCGATCACGTTCGTGGACCGCATCTTTGGCGAAAGCAAGCTCGGCGCGGACGAGGTCGTCGGGTACGCCAAAGGTGTCTGGTCGCTGTTCACGTCTGTTTAACGCACGTGTATGTATCGTATGACATCACTATTTGTCAGCATCCAAAAAAGGAACCTCTCCCCTTCTTGCCCGGCCAGTTTGCCTCTTCGACCTCGACCACCATGAGCCTCCGCCAGGACGTCCTCCGCTCGCTGACCCTCACAGATCTCGTCGCGGAACGCAAGCAGGCCGCGTCTGCTCGCAATGGTTCCGACGATGATTCCGACGATGAGCTCATATGCGTCGTGAGTATGTGTCATCTCCATCTGATGCATCGCTTATCATTGCGCCAGACGTCAACCCCGGGGACCCCCGCACGTTCGCGTGCCCCATCACGGCCCAGTTCGAGACCGGCCTCGCCCACCCGGCGCGCAAATCCGCGGAGCACATTGAGCTCCACGCTGGCCGCCAAGTTGACTACATCCGATCCCTTAAAGGCCCTCCCTACTCAGATATCCCAACGGGTCTTCCAATGGCTCACGATATCAGACCTCGTTTCGTGCTCAAGAGTATCGCGCAAGTGGAACAAGAGCCAGACACTCAACTACAGTATGTCCGTGCGTCAGCGAAACGTGTTGTTTCTGAAACGGTTCCAGTATGGTTTCAACATTACCGCAAGGAGTATTTTCACGACGAGAGTTTACCCTCAGGCAAGTGGACTAGAAGAGAGTCGAAGCAGAACTGGGTGTGTACAGTCTACTACCGGCGATGCCATGACTGACCCGTCTCTAGCGTCTGACGTTCCTTTCCATGAGTGCAACCAAGTCGGCGCGTTCGAGTCCATTGGAATTGCCTTCTCCCTCTCGATCGGGATATCAGACCCCCAAGGAAATTAACGAAGAGCGTTGGAAGATCGAAGAGCAAACCCGCCCCGGAAAAGTCGAAATGCGGGAAATGTACAAGGAGCTCGGTGGTCGCAAGTCACGCAATAAGACGAAGCTCGGGAGTGCAGGGGGGTATAGAGATAGAACTGGTTGGGGTGACCACGTCGAAGAATGATGGGTATACATGATCTTGTATATAGACCGTCTAGATGCTTTATATTAGGTTTGTGCTCGTGTCAAATCTCGAAATGCTGATCGCATGCGCTTGATAAATCGATAAACATCTCCACTCTGATTGAGCTCTTGTAACAATATTGGTAGTGTGGGCAGCGGTGGTGTCGTCGTTATTACTGCGGCGCATGAGATTCGTACGGCGTAAATCAAGGTGTCTCACCATTGTACTGAGGAGAAGAGACATCAAGCACAAAACTAAACTCCCGGTCCACGTTTGTTTCGTCAATGTGCGAGAACCGGATCAAAAGTTGATCTGTTTTGATGCCTTCGATGTTGCATTTGAGCCATGACTCGATTACCGCAAGCTCTGGCTCCAGCTGCGCAGCTTGCTCGTTTAGTACACTTCGCTCTGCGTCCTTTTCTAGATTTGCGGGTTCGTAGACAGATATGCCACGAAAATGGGAGCCGCACCTCGTTTCAGATTAGCAACGTCAGCACGATACTGCTCGATCTCGGAATCAATGGCTGCGCTCGCCTCACGGAGCGAAGCCAGTTGACGCTTGAGCGTCGTGATGGACTGTTCAGCCTCACGCCTCTCCTCTTCCTCCTTTGCCAGTACTATAGCAGGTACGCGACTCAGTTGGCAAGGCAAAACAAGTCGCGACGTACCCGCAAGTAGCTCAATTTCCTTCAGCTTGCATTGGTTCGTTTCGACTTCCACCGCCTGGATGCGTTCTGTGAGTTTCCGCTTGTCTGCTTCCTGGGCATTTCGGTGTTTCGAGATTTCGGCGATGGCGCGGTTGGTGTAGTTGGTGACGGCCTTGACAAAGTTGGACGTCGAGGTCTCGTACGCCTGCAATCGGAGGTCCACTTGGGGTGTGGGCTGGGCGAGGACGGACGCGAGATCGATGTGTTGGTGTCGCATGTCGCGAGAGTCAAGACGCGTCAGTCACATGATGTTATCGCAGCACGTGTAAAGCAGGCGTGTCGTCTCGATTCTTGCAATTCCTGATCCACCTCGACTTCCCTCATGGCGGACGCTACCAAGGTGACCGACATCGAGTACCGCGATGCCCACATGGACACGACCAAGGGCATCACCATCGGCCTGCGCGACATCCACATGAACACCGCCAAGCCCGACCACGGCTGGAACGACGACGTCCGCATGGACACCACCAAAGCCGCAACGACCTTGAAACCGTCCGGCTTCCAGCTCTGGGAGCGGGAGCTGCTCGAGAGCGCCGAGGTGAAGCGCAAGGCCACCGTGGCCCAACTGTGTGCGTTCTTCTGCGTCGCGATCGGTGGTGATGCGTGGCGATTGACAACGGATCGCCCAGACTTTCTCGACTACTACTTTCAGTGTCTCGGCTATCTCGCGGCGCGCAAGGACCGCCGGGCGCGTTTCGATGCGGACACGGCGCATCGGCAGCTGTCGACGGTCGAGTACGCCAAGGAGTTCAAGTCGTACTGTGGCCGCGAACGGGTGCTGCTGAGGAAACGTCGTGCGAAGTTGCGCGTGGAGCAGTTCCACATTATAGCACAGGTCGGCCAGGGAGGTTATGGCGAGGTCTTTCTGGCGCGCAAGCAGGAAACGGGCGAGGTGTGCGCCCTGAAGAAGATGCGGAAACGGACGTTGCACAAGATGGACGAGGTAAGTTGTTGCGGGATGTCGCTTGACGTGCGATGTGGATAATGACCGCGTCTAGGTTCGGCATGTTCTCGTCGAGCGAGATATTTTGACGGCTACCAAGACGCCATGGCTGGTGCGGCTACTGTATGCATTTCAAGACGCCCAACACGTGTATCTTGCCATGGAATACGTGCCTGGGGGCGACTTTCGGACGCTGTTGAACAACTCCGGAGTGCTCAAGGAAGAGCATGCTAGGTTCTACATCACCGAGATGTTTGTGGCCGTTAACGAACTACATAAACTTGGCTACATCCATCGCGATTTGAAACCAGAGGTCCGTGGGCTTGTGGGTTTTCCTCTTGTTCCATCTGATCGCGGATACCCCTCAGAATTTCTTGGTCGATGCAACCGGCCATGTCAAGCTCACAGACTTTGGGTTGGCCACTGGGGCTTTGAATCCGAAACGAATCGAGTCACTCAAAGTCAAAGTAGGTCCATCATCGAGCGACGATTCTCCGTGTAACGTGTTTGTGTAGCTCGACAAGGTCAAGGACAACCAGGTCGTGTACCGGTCGACGCTCGAGAGGCGTTCCATTTACCGTTCTATTCGTCATGAAGATCCACGCTACGCGGACTCGATCGTGGGTTCGCCCGACTACATGGCTCCCGAAGTACTGCGTGGAAAGCCGTACACCTACTCGGTCGATTACTGGTCCCTGGGGTGCATCTTTTTCGAGTTCTTGGCCGGTTTCCCTCCCTTCAGCGGCGTCACGCCAGAGGAGACATGGACCAATCTGAAAAACTGGACCAAGGTGTTGCGGCGGCCCGAATACGACAAGCCAGAAGATCTCATCTTCAATCTCACCGACATCGCATGGGACGCCGTGACGCGGTACGTCCCACGTCGGTTACCAGCGAGCGTTTGCTCACACGTGCCGGTTAGACTTATATCGCACTCGAGCGTCCGTTACGCGACCCTCCCGCAGGTGATGAGCCACCCCTTCTTTGACGGCGTCAAGTGGGAAGATTTGCGGTCGACGCGGGTGCCGTTCGTCCCTGCGCTGGATTCGGAGATCGATACCGGGTACTACGACGACTTCACGTCGCCCGAGGACATGGCCAAGTACGCCGAGGTGAAGGAAAAGCAGCGGAACGTGGACAAGGTAAGAGAGAAGGAGGACCCGCAGTCGAGAGGCGTGTGGGTCGGGTTCACGTTTGGCAAGAATGGGCCCGGTAGTCGGTTGCTGGGCGCTTTGGAGGGTGGAAAAGACGGCAATGCTACTTTGGCCACTATATTCTAGCATTCTTTTGAACGAAGTTTCCTACTACTCATGATGTACAATAGTGTACTCGGCCCGTGGTGGCCACCCGGTTGACGCGCGGTGACGCCGGAGACCAAGATGTACGATGGTCACCTTGGGCAAACATTTGTATCTTCCTTGTCGAGTCGATGAGTTGTGTTCGGTACTCTTAAATAGCACCCCGGATCTGGAAACAAAAATTGTTGGCGTACAACCTAAGGGCATAGTTGTGGCAGGCTCACCTTGGGTCAAACGAATAGAGCATTAAATTTGGAGAACACCCTAAACATCTCATTCGCGTTCCGTGCAGTGCCTAGCCTATCGTGTAGCCTCACAATGATTTGGTTTTCCACCTTCGCGACACGTTCATTGTATGCATTCCCAGCTGTGACCCAGATCTCAGTGCCCTCTGTCGGGGGATCAACGTACATACTCGAACAAGGGCGACAGAACGGACTCACCAACTGAGACATCTAGCACATCGATTCGCTTCACTGCTTCGTACGCTTCCTGAACCTCCTCTTCCATATCCATCCCTCCCACTTCCTTCGCAACGCTTCCCAACCCCTTTGTAGGACTCGTCATGACCGCCAACTGCTCATGCTGCTTCCTCCAAATCCTTCAAGTACCGCGTCCGTTCTTCAATGCAGCTTGGCATGCGCGGGAACGACCTTGATCGGGATAAATTTTTCGGAGCGTCTTCTCGTGACTCCACGGGTGAACTCTTTGATGAGAACGTCCCATGGACTGAATATATTCATCGTTTGGGACAGTGATCGATCAAAGGTTTCATAGGGCGTATAGGGTAAGCGGTGCGACGTCAGTACGCCAAGTAATTGGTTGTTGAAATCTCAAGAGATGGCTTCCACCAGGGGAAGGGCGCGTCAAATCGGGTAAGGTGAGAGCTTGAGCTTGCGGTTGATGTGTCCGAAAATTAACA